>JASAND010013313.1:0-22208 GCA_030248195.1 Trissonchulus latispiculum
AAGCGAAAATCTTCAAAGTTGGAAATTTTCACCAAAACTTTTTTGCGACTTGTAGTACTCGTCGTGTAGATTCCAACGATACCAAAATTGTCCAGTTTCGTTGAGTATTTAGCTGGCACGGAGCTCGAACGGGTCTCCAAGGGCCGCACTGAGCCTTTTACACCCATAGGGGAGCGCTCTCGCGCTCCCCTATAATATGCAGTTGAATTTCTTAATATATGCCTAAATTGATAATTTTATTTCTATATTTCATAATTTTTAGTATGTAATTGTCTTGTGCAATTGAGCAGCTGCTTATCTAATAATTTTGAATCAACATCAAAAACCAATTAATACAAAAATTGTATTTTTATACATTCTTCAGTTTGTGGCGACGAACTGACCCATCATTACAAGGGCAGAACTGTGACGACAGAGGACGAGCGATTCGAAGCCGTTCGTCACTGTCGCTATGTGGACGAAGTCTACCGTTGCGCTCCCTGGTTCGTCACCATGGAATTTCTCAAGGATTTGAAGGTAGAAACAGAAAGGATCGAATTGTTACCAGGCTACCATTGTGTCAGTATGCTAGAGGAAGTAGTTTTTTGAAACTGGTTAGATTTTGGAAACAGTTTCATTTTGTTATCTAGTTTATCGTTTTTCTGCATTTTCCTGAACTATCGTTTTTCTGCATTTTCCTGAACTTCAATTTTTCCCAACACGTTAAAAGCTTTGAAAGTCAGTATTGAAATGGTTTTGAAAGTTTTCTAAACTTTCGCTTAAAACTGTTGTTCTGCGCCTTGGTAAAGAAATTGAGAAATAAATTAAAAGCCAAGAATAATTAGTTCATCCCTTCAAAAACCAAACACCGGTAGTAATCGTAGCTAAAGCCGTGTTTTTCGAATGATTTTGAAACGATTCTATTTTCTGGAATTTTAGGTAGATTTCATTGCTCATGATGCCATTCCATACGCTGCCCCTGGTTCAGAAGATTTGTACGATAAATTTCGACGAGCTGGAATGTTTCTGGAAACGAAGCGAACAGAAGGCGTTTCCACCTCGGATGTGGTGGCTCGAATTGTGAAGGACTACGACACCTATGTGAGACGAAATCTGGCCAGAGGTTACTCCGCCAAGGATTTGAACTTGGGATTTATTCGAGTGCGTTTACTTTCCTGTACTTAGTTGCTTTCACTTTAGTTCGAAAATTAGCTGTAGACTGTTTGATCTTATATGTATTTTTTATCAGTTCACCCTAAGCTGAGGCTTTCTATTTTGTGTGCTTCATTTTGTGTGTTTTAAAAATAGAGCTTACCTAGTTTGTCACATGTTGTGTGGTGTTGTTATTTCTGGGTTTCTCTATGTGCAGACAATTTGGGCTATCCGACAGTAATCATGCTAGAGCCGTCAGAATTTGGTTACCATATATTTTGTCTTGAGAATAATTGTTTTACAATCAGGGTCTGCGCTGCGGCGTTATACCAGAAATGTGTTATTTCTGAAGAAAAGTCCTCGCAGTCCTACGACACCGCTTCCTATCGAAGAACCAGCAGTATTAAGTAGAAGTCACAGTTTTACACGGATTCTAGTGAGACTAAAAAACATCTGTCCTGCCATCCGAGTATGGTAGAGGAAATAACATTTAAGAATTCTCCAATATTTTACACCCCGTCCTCTTTAAAATGTAAATTCGTTTCAATCTCTTTGTAGGTTCCTAGATGTAAATTTGTTGTAGGACAAACAGTTTCGACTGCAGAATCAGTATGATCAGTTGAAGGACAAGAGTATGCAGTTGGTGCATCGATGGGAGGAAAAATCCAAAGATTTCATCCTAAAGTTTCTAGACTTGTTCCATGCTGATGGACAACTGGTTAGTGGTTCATGTTGACTGCTCTCTTCATTTTAGCTGAAATAGCCTGTTAGAGAGGTCAAACATAATAATGATGTAGTGGTATGGACAAACGTTAGGAAAAGCTGTGCGGTGTTGTAATTTTTTGAATATCGTTAACTTGTCACCTCCTGAGTTTTTCATTTTTTGTGCGGAAAATAGCCGATAAAATTTACGATTGGCGTGAGCCCGAACGAGCAAACTTATTGCCAATAGTCAGCTCATTCAGCACATTAAATTAGCCTATTCTGCTTATTTCTCTTTCACACTTTTTCTTATTTCTCTTTCTCTGGTTTTTCAAAGTCTGTTGAAAAGATTTTTTCGACGTCTTCTATATATACAGATGAGACTAGAAAGTGTTACACAGCGTGTCTTTGTTTCAGAGTAATGTGATTCGTGGTCGAATTCGAGCCATCGCGAGTCGCAGTCCGTCTCCGCCGCCCGAGGCCGACCTTCCGTCTGGTCAGCCGCGCAGTCGTCTTCTCTCGGAGGCCAATTCTTCCTCAGAGAGCGAGCCGGAAGAACCACCCTCCGTAGAGATCGGAGCAGCTGCTTCCAAATCATCGCCACCTGGCTTGTCGAACCAGACTTCCCCAGCTGTCCCAGTAATTGCCAACAGTAAGGACGCTGCTGCGGCTCCTGAGGAGGGTCCTGGACGGAGATCGTCGCCCAGAAAACAGCACTGATTCCAGAATGGCTGGGGGATCTATCGAAATTTGTTTCCATGCAAACTTGAGTGTTAATTATTTATGTATTGTTTGTTGATATTTGGCAGGTTGAGATTTTCTATGCTTTCCAGCTATTGTGGTAGTCAAAGTTTCTATTTTAACGGTGAGCTTTTTTCCTTTAACACTGGTGTTAGCTGTGGCACTTTAACAGAGTAGTACTTTCAAAATAGTTTGGGATTCTTTTGGAATTTGTGGTAGAATTTTCTGTAATTTTTCAAAGCTTCGTCTGCTGTTTCTATCTAATGGCTAGTCTATCACCGAAGGCAGGTTTGCGTTCTGTGTTTTGTAAGGATATTTTGAACTGGAAGCTCTCGTTGTTCATGGATTGTCTTAATACCTTTAGTATCACAATCACCGGATTGCACCAATGAAAATTTAGCTCGGTGTTAAATTAACTTCAAGGTTAACTCGGTGTTAACCTGTTAATTCTGAGTTAGTCCGTTGCACAAAATCGGGCTAAGTTAACCTTAAGGTTAATAACTCTGAACTAACTTAGTCTTCAGCTTTCCGAAACTTAACCCTGATATCTATCAGGATTAACTGAGTACTAGCTAAATTAGCGCCACTTGTATCCTTCATTTTTGGAAATGGACATGATGGACTGTTCAGTTAGTGATCCCAATTCCCAGGTTCCTATCCTTTATCCAGATTAGGAGTCTTCATAGAATAACTAACACTGAATTAACTCGGAGTTAAGCTAACACCGAGTTAGCTTGGTCCAATTTGGTGCAATCGGGCGAATATCTTGTATCCAGCCCGGCGTCACGCGAACTCCCTAACTAACTTCTTCCAGTTGCCAGTTCTTGTTCAATTATGTACGTATATTAGTCTGTTTATGTATGTATCATGATTCATGAGCATTTACTTTCAAAGTTTGAGTTAAACCTCTTACTTTATGCTAATCTTAAATTTATTAAAATAAAGAAATTCCTTAAAGTTGAGGGTTCTCCCCGCTCCATTTCATTTCCCGTTAAAAATCTTCCAGGCTTTAGTTGCTAGCCAGAATCTGTTTTCATTCTGTTTGAGGATGACTTCTCAACTTATTATTTATGCAGTTCTTGTCCAAATCATAACAGTATATTAGTAGCAGTGTCTGTCTAGTCTTTTTTGTTTCATGACTGTGTTAAATTAGGTATATACGTGGGTATGTAAGCCTAGAGTCCTATTTATTTATACACTATTGCTGTAAATTGCTTGTTCTGAACAAACATGTGTGCTTGTTTCTATATTTGTTGCATGTGGAATTTGGAATGTTTTGTTTGTACGTTCCTACAGGCAGACTGGTCTCCTCGTATTTCGTGGCTTTCTGTTGTAAAGTGATCTGTGCAATTTACGTTTTACCTTATTAAACTAGATGCTTCCGTTTTTAACTCTTTAGCTTAGAACGGTATATAGTGTCGGTTAAGGAGTCGTTGCCTTGTGTTTGAACAGTCAGCTTTTACCATTACCATTGCCCAGTTACCATAATGATAAGATGTAATGGGCGTCACACGCGAACTCATTAGACCGTGGACCGCTCCTCCCTCTAAATCAGCACACAGTACGCAGTTACGTATGCTCACTCCACTCATTTCTATATAGACCCCCCTCACCGTAAATGTGACCTATCCTTTTACAGTTGTAAAATAGATGATTAGATATAATAAACAACAACAACAACAACAACAACGGATTACCTGTCACGGATGGAGTCTCAACGCGACGCCCAGGTGGGCCCTCCCCAAAGAGGGCTGCGAATCCGTCCCTTATCACGGCAACCCGCCCACGGTCACGAAGACCGGGTGCTGGGGGTCGTCTCTCTCGGGCTTTTTTTTTGAAGCAGCCTCCGCGAAAGGGGCAGCTCGATTTGCGCCAGCATTCCGGAACTGGTAGGTCCGTTCCGTCAGGAACTTCGTCTACCGGTGGTTTGCCCCTGGAAGATCGAACGGAGCTGGTCCTGCCATCTGGCTCTGATCAGGCCTGCCGATAAGAAGTCCACTGCGGGGGAACTCCGCTCGAGCGCCGTCGACACGATCCGCATACGTCATGCGCATAATCATCTACACGGACGGTTCGGCGACCAGCGGAACGGACGACGGGGTCGGCGCGGCCGTCTTGACGTCAGGTGACCCGGAGCACCCTACTATCCTCGAATCGTATCAACAACGGGGCCGGGCCACCACCAGCTCCTTCGAAATGGAGCTCCTTGCCATTCGCCTAGCTGCCGATGCCATTGCCTTAGCGGGGAGCGCTGAGCCCACTGTCATCTGCTCCGACAGTATGGCCGCCATCAGCGCCCTATCCAGCCCCTCCTCTCCCAACACCGACGTCCAAATCACAATGGAGTGTCTGGACCGGGCGAGCAGCTTCTGCTGCATCTCTCTCCAGTGGGTGCCGGCTCACGTGGACGTCCCCGGCAACGAGGCGGCGGACCGCGCCGCGAAAGAGGCTGCGCAGAGCGAGGCCCCGCCGGACAGGTCTATCTCTTATCCTGCTGCTCTCGCCTGTATCAAACGCCGGATCCAGGACCCTCCCCCTTCCAAGCCGGAAACTGTTACGGTCTACGCTTCTGGCTTCGACAGACACACTGGCGGTATGGGGCGCCACGACCGGATTCTCCTGGCACAGCTACGAGCAGGGCACTGCCGACGCCTTGCTGCATACCGAGCCATCATCCAACCCGGCTTCGATCCCACGTGCGGAAAGTGCGGCCAGGAACCGCAAACACTCAGCCACTGGCTCGTTGACTGCCGGCCATGATTCAGGCCCGGGTGAAGTACCTGGGAGAGACGACCCCCTCACTCAATATTCTTTGCGATAACCCTGTGGGTGTGGTGGCATTGGCGCGGGCCACTCTCTGAGCGGCTCACGATGCTTCTGCCGACCTCAACAACAACAACAACAACAACAACAACAACAACAACAGCAAATCCCCGTTTGTCTGACTTTCTTTACCGTTAAAAATACCTAAAGTACTGTAATAAAATTAAATGGAAAATTTCACATAGTTGGTTTGAGAAAACGATTGCACTAGTGCTGGGACCGGTTCCAAAAGAACCGGTAGAACCGGAACCGGAACCGGTAGGATTTTTAGAACCGGAATCGGAACCGGAACCGGTGGCTTTTGGAACCGGCCGGTTCTAGTGTTAATTTTGGCTGTTTGAAACTTCAATCAAGGTATATTTTTTAAAATTTTAAAAGATTCTTATGAATTTGAATTTAGCATTTGGAATTTAACTTTATTTTGGAACTTCTATTTAGATATTAAATCTTGTTTTTGAAATGTTGTGTAAATGACAGAAGATTTGATATCAATTTTACGATGTCTTTAATAACAGTTTTCAGTCAATGTTTTAAGTTTTCTGAAAAGGTTATAGGAAAAGAAAAACTAAGGTGTATTCAGTGTTAACTGTTCTTTAAGGATTTCAAAGGTAAGCATTAAGGATTTGATGCTTTACGGCAACTCTTCCAGCTTTAGCTGTTGCCTCTGCAATTTTTGTGTGCAAACTTCAACTGAAGCAAACCAGTATACTGAATGCGCAACTCCAGATTAAGTGTTAAGCTGAGAAACAGTATCCCTGAGGTACCGTTCTTATTTAATTGGTAGCAATTAGCTAGCGCTACCGAAAAAGAATGCCTTTGATGGTCTATTAAAAATTTTCATATTTCATAGTCATATTTTAGTATGCTTATATATAGGTTTAGGATTTTATAGGGAATAGCGCTCTTTGTTACAAATTTGCTTGTTTCAGCTACAAAAATTAAAACAAATTCTATGTAAAATAAAAACTTAGCAGCTTGATTTTATTTATTGCAACATACAATTTTTGGTTTTAAAGGTATGAAGTTAGTTGTACCTGTGTGCTGCGTAAGTGCTCGAAAAGTTTTAATTCTCGTTCAACGATTTCCCCCAATGTTTTCTGAAGTACGATCTCAAAAACTCTTCGACCCTTCGATGAGATTAGCTTTTTCAATGACTAAGCTTTGTAATGTTGTAACTGTAGCTGTTGAATCGATAAGCAAATGTTATTGGACTGCTTGAAATTGGTCGAGGAAAATTCTGCGCGACGTTCGCTTTCTGAAGGGCAGTAGCTAAATGTTTATCTAGATTGAGAAGACTTAGTATTTTGGTAAGCTCTGGTAGCTAAAATTTCCCCAACATATTGGTAAAAATGAAACAGACCATATCATTTTCACAGTAAATATTTGTATGTAAATAGAAAAAAGTAAGCAAAAACACTGCTTAGAAACACCTTCATAGCTTTGTGCAGTTAAATATATTAAGTTTTTATAGCAATTGTCAAAAAAATAAAAAATCGTGTGATTTTAGCTTTTTATCAAAAATACCAATTGGAACCGGATCCGGTAGCTAGAACCGGAACCGGAACCGGTAGTCAAGAACCGGAACCGGAACCGGTAGTCAAGAACCGGAACCGGAACCGGTAGTCAAGAACCGGAACCGGAACCGGTTTCAAAAATCGTAACCGGTCCCAGCACTAGATTGCACCATTTAACATCCACATCTACATTGTACACTAGAAACGGGTTCTGCTCTTGTATTGTGTAAAAATGGTTCGTCACAACAACTTTTCACCGTGGAGATAATTTCAACCAAATTCCATCTGCTGGTCGCAGCACCAATTCAAACGTAGGTTCAAGTTCATCCAACGATTGCATTGCTTTGATCGTAAAATTGTTCACGATATGGCTGACGACTACTTTCTCTTCAAATAGTGCAAACTTCTGACCTGCAAAACACGAGTGAGAATCCATACCAAGACAACATTAGTCCCTTACGATTTGCTTGATAGCGGGATAGTGCCCTAACAATAAGAATGTCCTCCATTCCATAAAAAGGATTGACATTTATCTTCTTACTATTTAGAGGGGAGAGGAGGAGGTCATTTTTATTTAGGACTATGCATTGGTCAATTGAATCGGTGTCCAAAGTTTACTGAGATTTGATCCACTATTCGCGCTTCATTCCATATAAATTATATAATTTCAACTTTTCAAAAAACAACCACTGCCTTCATCCTAACCTACCAATGCAATTTCGCAGTCCCGCGGAAAATGGAACAAATGCAAACGGATGACGCTTTTCTGCATTTTCAGGATAAAATCGAGATGGATCAAAAGTTAAAGGATCTGGATAAACATCAGCCTGGCGGTGCAAACCCCAGATAAAAATGTTCACAGTTACACCTTTTGGAACAGTATGACCACCTAAACAAAGTAGAGATTAAGCTTTGATTGACTGAACTGCCTAAAACAAAACTGATTGATAACTATTTGGATTTAGATACAATTGGCAAAGACCGGGTTGATGTCTTATTTTCATATAACATTCAAATAATTACAATTAGTATTCTTACTATTTTGATATAAAATAATATATGATTCAAAAACGGAATTAAAATATTTTACCAATTTTCGTTGGTTTAGTTATTCTGCGACTGACCACTGGGACAGAGGGCAACAGGCGCTGAGATTCCTAAACAAACGTAAAAGTAGAAGTAAAAGAATATTTTCTTCTGCGAAGAAAGAGCAATTTCAAGAAAGTTTAAAATCAAGACCTAGAGAATCTTTTTGTTGTGATTTTACTGCACATTCTTATGTAACATCCTAAATTTAGTAATGACTCCACAATATTGTGAATAAAAGCCACACCTTTAAAACACACTCCAAGTATTTCAGCTGTCCAATTTTCTCATAAGTAACAAATGAGTTGGGATCTTCATAATCTCCTACAAAAGCAAAGCATCATTATATACACATAAATTAAAGCTTTAAGATTCATCAAGATACTAATTTACAGTTTTATGATTTATATATGTGTAAACAATTATTACATTGTATTTGGAAAGTTTATACCCAAAACGGAATCAATTTCTTCTTGCAGTTTTTGCTGAACTTCAGGATGAGCTCCAATACACCACAACGCCCACTGCATGCCAGTCGCTGTTGTGTCGTGACCCTTAAATTAAGAAATACAGTGACGAAGACACAGTAGTGGCGAAGTTAATGGCAAGGACAAGAGCAGCCAACTTGCAATAGCTTCATGGCGTATCTTGAGTTTGCCAGCGGACGACGAAATGAAATTTCTTGATGGAAAACGGTGGTCAATCTAAGGGCCTTTTCATGAAAGGGTAGAGTAGAGTAGAGTAGAGTTAAAATTACCAGTTTTAACTCGTTTTAACTCCACTCAAGCTTGAGTTTCCCTCTTTTAACTCTTTCATGAAAAGGATCGAGTTAATTTTAACTCTACTCTACCCTTTCTTGAAAAGGCCCTTAGTTAAAAATAACTTATTTGTAAGTTCCTGAATCCTGATGAATCCCACAATCAAGTCAGTTTGGCATAAAGAGGCAAACCTGCACGTACCGGGATCTCTTGAACTTTATGACCATAAATGCGGCCTATTGAATTTTGTGACCTCGCTTTAGCGCTCTTGAATTTTGTGACCACGCATGCAAACCAATTGAAGATTGTGAACATGGAGGAAAATTGTACATACAAAAGCTATAAGTTACAGCATGGTTAATATCCACGTTAAATAACAGAAGACAGCACCGGTGCAATTTGCACCGGTGCAATTCTTCCCCCCGGAAGTTTTGCACCGGTGCAAATCTTCCCCCGGGGGGAAGATTTGCACCGGCAGAATTTTATAAGCATTAACATTAATAACTACAATCGAGATCTTAGCTAAGCTCTGGCTTATAGTTTCGAAATTGTAAAATGCAGCTTAATCGAAAAATAACTTGAAACTTGAAACGCGATGATGCTTCTTTAAACTTTAGCTTTCACAGTTGAGGGCAAATATATTTTTCGACTTGTATGGTAGCTACCACAACAAAAACCGGAATAGTTATCACAATTTACAGGTTTCGCAATAAAATTAATTTATTAAAATTGACCAGTGCTTTGTAAGTTTGTTAAAACTCCATGAATGAAAGTTTCTTTTTAGAGTTATTTGTGAATTTACTTTCATTTAACTGTATGGACTATGAATTTATCAATGTCAAACAATGTTTGAGCTAAAATTAACATTGAATTTATAACTATTTTAACTTGAGTAACTCGTGTAACTCAGAACTAGAATTTATCCTCTTTAGCTCTTTAGGTACTTCAAAATCCTGTTGCACCAAGAGTAAATAATACATAAGAGTGTGACAAGCGTCACACCCTACGTAATCAGCTCGAGAGCCATTTTCAGGGGCAGACAAAAAGTTTGTCACCATGTTTGCTCAAATTTTGGGGTTTCAGAAGCGTTGAACAGGAATCTGAGATTAATTTTTGTACAGCTTTTTGTTAGCTCAATCTAACAACTCTTACAATATATAAGCTAACGAAAAGCTGACTTGAAAAATGAATTTCGATGCATGATAAACCAAACACGTCTATGTAGGAATGTTATGAATACAAGTGTTCCCAAATGAACTGTGTGCCCTCGAAAGGAGTAGACGAGGATAATGTTCAATCGATTTTATAGCCATGTTTCAGTCGTTGAACGTTATAAAATTCAAATGCAAGATACAGATTATTTCGGTTTATTTCGGTTTACTGTATTTGTTGAATTTAATTCATAATTCGACACAATTTTGCCTACGTTTTATTACAATTCAATTTGATTAATTAAGACTACCAAAACGAAAGGTTTGACGACGAATTTATTAAAAATAAGTAACTGGCGAAAAATAAAACGTAGAATTGTTAGAGTTAATCTTAAATAGTTCCCAAAACGTTGAATCATGTGTTGCTTGCTAACTTCACGGTCGCTCTGACAGCTGGTGCAAATCTTCCCCCGGGGGAAGCTTTGCACCGGTGCAAAACTTCCGGGGGGAAGATTTGCACCGGTGCAAAACTTCCGGGGGGAAGTTTTGCACGGGGGGAAGATTTGCACCGTGACACCGCAACACTCATAAAAGCAAGACTACATTATACATAACAGTTTGACAACTGGAATACTCTTATGTGTTATAAGCGTGACACATCCTTGGCACGCTAACGGCTGACTCCTCCCTCTCCCGTAAATTGGACCCTTCATTTAAAAAAATTTTAAGCTCGAAACAGACAAAAAACTCGCACACGTAGTGCTTGTGTTTTCGAGCTTTAGCACAAGGATGGAGCGAATGAGCGTACCCACCCACCTGTCGATTGGGTACCAATTTGCGCGGGGGGGGGTCAGCAGTTACAGTGCTAAGGATGCGTCAAGCTGATAATTAATACATAGAGTATGCTAGCTGTTATACTCTTAGGTACTCTTAATTGTAAATTGTAAACCTCAAACATGAACGTGTCCACTTCTTCTTTTATGCCCTCGTCATCAATGAGTCCCTTTGACTTCATGTCCAATAAAAGATCCAAGAAAGCCAGTCTTCTCTTATTGCTTCCCTCAGAAGTCACGTCAAAACCGTCATTCTCGTTTCTGCTCTGTTCCTTTTCTGCAATGACCTAAACAGTGACAACACAACTAAAGCAAAAGAGCAACGGTGACAAACATAGTCAAGAGAAGGAATCAGCGCAAGACAGTAAAATTATAAGGCATAACAAACCAATTCTACATTCTTGATTCTAAATTCTAGAGCGCTGATTTTGGATATATCAGGTGTTTTCGACGAAAACACATTTCCGAAAAACTATAGTAAAATAAACATACCTTTCTTGTGAAGTGATGGAGAGTTTTGAGATGGCGTGCGCTTTCTCGTCCCAGTGGAATCATTGAAAAAATTATATCTGGCCACATCCACACTTGCGTTGATCTGTGAAAGGCAATCTCACCAAATCTTAAAAAATCATTTATCATTTCATTTCATTTTTTCCAGTTTAGGCTTCTGTACGTGTAAGTTGTAATTAAGCAAATAGAAACTATGTATTGCCCCGAAATTAGCAAAAATTGCTAATTTAACGTTTTTGACCAAACATTAGTAAAAATGACAATTTTTAGCGATTTTTTAGAAATTTTTTGAAAAAACTCACTAAAATTGGCTAAAAATAGCAATGTTTAGTAAAAATCGGTGAGGGGTCTACCCTTTTTTCCTTTCTGGACGAGAGGATCTGCCCTTTTTCCTTTTCGCTGAAGGGGTCTACTCGTTTTTTGTCGGCTTGGGGGGTCTGCACCCCCATTCCCTCATGTTATCCTATGGCTATACAAAGCAGGACCTGTACAGAAGACAGACCTTTGAATGGCCGTCACATATTCTGATTCCTGGCGCAAGGCGTTGATCTGAATTCCCATGGCTGTCTCTATAATGTATAACACAATGTTTACCATTTTTGAATATTATTCATATATTCTAAATGTTTTTTTATTAATCATGCATTGTTTGCAACCACTGTTTGCCTTTGGTGAACAATGCAGGCAGGCGTCGGAGGGAGTGACCGAGCGCTCAAATAAGAAGGATGGAAAAGTCCGTAGATTAGAAACAAAAATTACCTCCAAAGATTTGAGGCAATATTGGCAGAACCCTTGTCCAATTTCATAAGTATATTTTAATTTAAAATGTTCAATAAAGAAAGGTCTTGATTCCGACTGTAGTATGAGCACAGGGGTACCTTTTTCACATCCCATGCCTGCCAATTCAGAGCCTGTTACAAAATTAAATTAGTGAATAAAAATGAAACAATGCCAGACTTTAAATGCCCTTTACTGTTTTACAAAAACTAGTTCCTTCCTACCACAAATGATATCCAAAGCGGACCGAGCTAGTGGCGGGGCCACATCGATAGCCTGATTACTGTCCGACTTTTCTCGAAGAAAATCCACAAGCTGGCTGGACTGTTCATTGAACACCGGGAAAAAGTCTCGCAAAATTTGAAAATGGAACGTCGGAGTCAGAAGCTTTCGCCTGGTGTGCCATTTCTTGTTGGTGCTACAGAAGAAAACCACAGAAGAATTTCAATGTAGTCACAACACAAAAATTTGTAATTCAAATGTGAAATACATACACCAATGAATACTAAGAGGAAAGAAGAATTGGCGAAATCATCACGGAATGCGTATATTGCAATTTTAACAGCCTTTTTTATAAAAAAAGGAATGCGTAGAACATGTACCCTATACTAATATGCAACATTTCATGAAATAATGGACCGATAATTTAATTCAATGCTTGATCTAACTATATTGTATCGATGATAAACATTCAAAAAGCATTCAAATCCCGCTAAGTCTTTCGTTCTACATTTCATTATTATACATTTAGCTATTTCTTATAAGCATTATTTTAAACTTTATAGAGTGCGAGTGCGCTGAATCGGTCTTATGCCGCGTGATGAGTGCCAAAACAGCTTTTTTATTAGATGACCTTTCAAAAGTTTAAACATCAAGTGTAGAATAATACCTAATTACGTTATCGAACTCTGGAGCACTTCAGATCCAAAGCAACCAAGACAGGCAACTATTATCTGTTTTAATGACAATTCTATTTGAATAATATCACGAGTAAAATTGAGAACCTTAAATTATAGTCGGTTGAATAGAAGGGAAAATATGATCCTATCACAAAATTTGAAAAGTAGAAATAAAGACTCATTGGAATATCCTTTAAGTCCAACATTAACATTACCTTATCAGTAGTCCCTTGCCCAGCCAAGGCTCGATATAATCATAGTCTCTGCTTTTCGTCAAATTCTCTGTGTCCTTCAACATTTCCTACAATTTCAGGCTTGTTTAGCAGCTGGAACGGTTTGATAATATTATTCTGGTAAAATAATAATTAGCCTACTGATCCGCGGACACAAACAGCGATAGACAACAGACCTTAAGCTTCTTTTCCAAACTTTCCCTTTCCCAAACTTGGTTGAGATGATGACAGTTTGAACTTCGTTCTCATTACTTTTTTTATGTATTTTAGTATATAGATATAAATTAGAATATATTTCCATGAGATCATTTCTAAACTAAATTGTTTTTAGTGTACAATGCATCCTACTCTTAAAATGTCCAATATACTACTAAAATTAAATTCTACTGCGCTCTCTTCCACTCGCGATTTATTGTTCGAAAATTGTTTATATTATACATTTCCATAGGTTAACGCGGGGGGGGTCTGGGGGGGGTCCAAGCCCCCCCCCCCAAACCGGACAAGGTACAAGCCCTATCGCCGTCGGGGACAAGGGGTAACGAAAAAATGGCCAAGGGGTGACCGAAAACAGCCGGAAAAGATTAGTTTTTACAGTGAAATTTCAAAAAATTTCCGGCTGCGCCGGAATTTATTAGCAAAAATCTTTGATTTTTCGGGAAAATCGGGCAAAATTTTGAAATTTTTTCCAAAAATTGAAGATTTTCTGCAAATTCTAATAAAATTAGCGCTAATTTTTCGAAATATTTTACAAATTTTTTCTTGAGGTACAAGCCCCCCTGAAATTTTTTGTTCAAGGTACAAGCCCCTTCAAAATTTTTTGGGGACAAGCCCCCCCCAGGACCCGACCCTATGTTAATGTATGTACATTTCAGTCTGATGAATAACCTAGAGGCTTCGATATTTTATAGGCTTTTAATGTAGATTATGATATATTGACTATAGATCTGAATCACGGAAATATAGGGTCTTATCTCGATTACCCCCACCACTCAAAATCCCTACAACTTGACCAAATGAGCTAAAATTTGATGTGGGTATGTTCCCGTCACGCTAAGTTAAAATACAGGTTATTTTTCGATTGCGCGAAATTAAATTTTTTTTGATTTCTAAGGGGGGACCAAGGGAAACCGAAAAAACATAGGTCAAATATTAGGGTAACATAGGTCTAATATTAGTCAAATACTCTTCTCATAGGTCATAAAAAACCAAGGTCAAAAACATACCCACACCAAATTTTAGCTCATTTGGTCAAGTTTTAAGGATTTTGAGTGGTGGGGGAGTAATCGAGATAAGACCCAAAATATATACCTCAAAATGCTCCGCCTTAGAAATTGTCAACCACACATCATTAAGTAATTTCATTAGCATAGGAGAGCCGTAGGTTAGGCTCCATTCTAGATATTTCTTTGTGAATTCTAAATACACAAAATAAGTTTAACAATGGTTCTGATCAGGAAACACGATTTCTGATTTCAATTTTCGCCTCTCTTGGCCGCGAAGAACACTACTTTCGATTAGAGGTATCCAATAAGTGCCCAGTAAGTTTGGTGAGAGGAAACAGCCACAATGAGACGCTGGACGAGAGTGACCCCGGACGTGAAGGGCGCTGCGTGGCCCTTTAAGACTAGGTCGAGCACCGCGCCAACTCAGTACTGAGCGAAACTCGGCAAGTTTGGTATTGTTGGAATCTACATGACGAGTACAAGTTGCACAAAACTTTTAGCCAAAGTTTCAACTCTGAAAATTTTTGCTTCCGGACCAGTTAGATCAGTTTGTTTTATCTGTGTAAGTCAGGCTTAGAAAAAGGCAATTTTGTGGAGAGGCGCTTGAAAGATGGGGACGGTTTATATTTTCTGAATGTCCATATGGTCCCACATTTTATCCTTGTATAATATAACGAATGTTTGAAATGTGCAATACCAACAACAACTTTGCTGGCCCATGTAATGTACAATTCCATGAAACTATTAAAACCTTCGCAATATTCTCCGCAATTGGCCTTTCAAATCTTAAGACTCACCCCTAATACTTAATCCCAAGACCTGATGCGTAGTCCCAATGATAGGTAAATTGGGAGGACCGGGAATTCGTTGAATGAGAAGGTCCAGATCATTTGGGAAAAATTTGGATCGCAAAAATTGGTACAGAATAGCTGCCAAAATTAACGTAACGATAATACTCAACATTGTTTAGAAGGTTGGACAACAGAAGATTTAACAAACGTCGTGTGACAGTTTCAAGTTTTACTGATAAACTAGTAGTAGCAAAGCAAACAAACAGGTTTCAATTATTTAATGTTGCTATACGGTTTATATGCTAAAAGTTGGGCATCCATTTTCTATAGTTCCTGACAGCCGATTAGCTGTACACAAAAGCATGGTTCATTCATATGTATACTTCTACTTTCGTATCCGAATAAATTGAGAAAAGCAAGAAATTTGGCTGACTGAACAAAACATTCTTTGCAGACAGATTCAACTCCCAAAAAACGAAGTAACTTCTTACTATAGGAGTAGAATTTTTTTCGCCAACGTCCAATTGAAATCTGACCAAAAATGCAGAAGGCTAAATAGCTGTCTTTTTTATCCCTGGACTGCACCAGCTTAAGTTTCAAGATAGCTGCGGAATAGCAGAAAACTAATTCCAATTTTTGAATGGCAAACTAGTAGTCTTCTGCTATTCTGCTTCTGCTATATAAGCAGCTATTCTGAAACTTTTTGATGTAGTAGTCCACGGTATATATATCTACGAAGCGTTTCAAGATCATTTGGTTGAGTTCTTTCTACTCACGAAACCTATTTTTGAGACTCTCTATGACCGAGTGTCGCTTTTATAGCTTCACCAAAGTATAGCTTTTTGGTTAACATATTTTGTAATTTTATCCGATTTTCAAGATCCTTCGTTTTTGTCGTTTTTAACATTGAGCGCCTGTTAATTACTCACGAACCGCTCTGCAGGACATTGAGCCGTGGCCGACGTATCGACTTCTACAGGATATTATAAGTGGCTTTTAAAAATTTGAAATGAAGCAGGCTGCACTACAGCCTTCAAGCTTATCCCGCATATAGAAGTATCAGTTGTTAGATGAGCTCATATCAACTCTACTTATACTCACTGCAGTGAAATTTACGAAAATATGTAGCAAGTGTCTAATTTTAGTTTCTTCACTGCTTGTGAAGCATGCACCAGGAAAGCAAAATATTCTCGAAAAAATTGGCACTCCAAGGCAGGCACATTTTTTGGTCAAACTGACTACTGCATAATACGTGTTCTCTCGTTTCCGCAAATAATAAAAATTCCGCTCCGCAATAGCACTCTCTTGATAGCACTAAAGGATTTCGTTTTGTGGTCAATTCCATCTTATGACGCTTTTTCTTTAATCTTTAGTAACTGAAAAGGGTTCGAATTCTGATTTACCGATGGCTTATGTACTCATAACATTCACTCTCCTGATTGCATTTGATTTGCTGCTGAACTCAATCGCGGACGCCAAGCCAATGAAAACATTCCAGAACACTAAGCTGATCCAAAAGCGAAAGCCCCTGTTCGGAAATCCTGTATTAGATCAACTTTTTTGGTATCTAATGGAAGAACCAGAGAAAAGCAGTCCTGCCATCCTCGATATCTGAGAAACCTGCCCTACGCAACTCTGGACTGCCACAGCTACAGTCATGAAAGCTGAATTGAACTTTGTAACTTTTGTCAGAATATTAGGCAATAATGCGTATTTGTGCAGAACATAAGAGAAATCATGGCCTAAATCTAGGAGATTAATACACTAGATACAAAACTCTGATTTATTCCGTATAATATGTAGTAAAAAGGCGAACTAGACCACACTAATAAATTATATGTAATACAAATTTACATAAATACAATAAATACAAATATATGAGTACATAAATATTCAGTTCCTCCGATATGAAGCCAGTGTTTCTTTACTGTTTGAACAGACCACGTCGACCACTCTTAAAGCACACAAAACATAAAAAAGAAAAATAAAACTGTGAAAGCCATTGGCCTCAAAAATTAATTAAGTACACGTCTTGTTAACAGTAGGTAGCGCGAAAAAATGTAGTACTTAAATCTGGCTATTCTAAAAGGAAAAAGCTACGCAGTCTAAATTACCTAACTCACTGTCAACTTCTCTTACGATCTAATTTTTTTGGCCCAAGTAGCCCCCCTTAAACAGTGAACATGTGTGTACCTACCTGTTGAGCTTTAGGCCTTTTCAATGCCTCAACTTCATCCGTTTGAATGGCAATCCTTTGATTCAGATCCGCCAAATGATCGGACATTGTGCTCAGTTGAGCCTCATAACTAGAACAGGTTGACTCAAGCTCATCCTAAATCCAGATAAGAAGCTCTTGTAGAAACAAAGAAAAAGGTTTGTTCGAAATGAACGATATACCCTGGGCTGCATCAAATAAGTTTAAGAGTAGCTGTGGAATACCAGAAGACTTAGGGCCTTTTTCGCGCAGCGAGTTAAACTGGTTAAAAGAGTTAAAATGAACTCAATCCTTTTCGTGTACAGGGTTAAAAGAATTAAACAGTCCAATTTAACTCTCCTGCAGAGTTAAAGGAGTTAAAAAATTTTAACTCTCTATACTCTTTTAACTCGAGCGCGAGAAGACCCTAAGTCCCAGCTTGAATGGAAAACTAGGTAAAGGTAGTTACACGTCTCCTATTCCACAGCTATTCACAAACTTGTTTGGTACAGCCCATGGTATCACAACCACATGCATGTCAAAAAATTGTGCCTACCTAAATTTTAGATGTTTACAAGCATACACTGACCTATACCTGCATTTCCCTCAAACACCTCCATATATAGTGTAAAGCGAACACTTTGAAAGAAATAACTCAACCCTGCTGAGCACGCATTTGTTGCTGAAGTTCCGGCACGAATCGGCTTAGAAAAAATTTTACGATAGCACTTCGGCATCCTATGGCCAAACAAACGTTTTAGCTTTTGTAGAACCACACATCGGTGCTTTGATAAGAAAAAATGATGAGGCGTTTCGACATAAGGACCCTAGATGCTTGAGGGTTATTCCGACACAGCCTGGGATCTGGGAGTCCATTTGCGCTACTGACCATACGAATTCGACTGTTCACCTGTGAGGATCTGCATTTGATAGGGTCTGTGTCTATCGGATTTTCGACGGGAGGTTGTGCAAAGCCTCAGCAGCACGCATTTCATCAACACCAAGAAAGTTTATAATTGTATTTTATATTTGTTAGGTTTACGTACATTCAAAGATTTCAGATCCGAACGGGCAGTTCGCAACTCCTCCTTTCAGCTTTTCCTTGTATTTTATATTTGTTAGTTTTATATTTGTTAGTTTTACGTACATTCAAAGATTTCAGATCTGAACGGGCAGTTCGCAACTCTCCTTTCAGCTTTTTCCTTCTGTTTGTGGCAAAGTGTCACAACAGTGGCGGCACTAACACACTAAAGATTGAATAAAGAAAAAGCAAAATAATGCCCAATTCCACACAAGTAAATAAACACCTAATTAATAATTAGAAATAGGTGCACTATTGAAAACATGAAGCAGAAATACAAATGTGAAACAGCAACGCTCGAGCTGGGCGGTGCGAGAAAGATGGAGTGATGAACTCAGATATTGAACTTAGTAGCGCCATAAAGAAATCCAATAAAGCAGCGGAGTCAAAAATGAGGGCGAAAACGAACACCTTTAGAGGTGGTGGGTCAGGAATGATTCCACCTCCACCATCAACCAAAAAAGTGACCAATGTTGTAGTTGAGTTTGAGTAGTTAGCTAACTGAAAAAAGTGGTCTTTACGGTTTTTATTTCATACTAAATTACGACATTTAAAGGAGTGCTTCACACCGGGTACAATTATAACTGAACTTCCCCAAGATTTACCCCCAAGACACATCATACAACGTATCTCACAAAAGCAAAACGCAAACCAACTGGCCGCAAATCCACATAGAAAATAAACATTGAATATACCTCAGTCTGATAGTAGAGAGATCGGCTCTCACCTGGGCCTTCAAATCCGCCACTAAGCCCTCTATTCTCTGACCGTAGTAGGACTCTATCAGCTTTCCATTTTCAACAGAACCAATCAGACTTGGCTTTCTGCGATCCGAAGAAGGAAGAAGAAGAAGAAGACTGATCTGACGGACATAGATTTAGACTCAGGAGATGAGCAAGTTTGATCCAGATTTTGATTCACCCTCCATCGTAGCACCATCGGACAGCTTGACTCTCAGCAACTCAGCTTCAAGCATCCAATGATCTTTCTCCTAAAAAATAATGAAATTAAAAAATCATAAATTAATTATACATAAGCTGCTTGTTGTCCACAAACAATCCTTAACCCGTATGTACAGTATAGCTTATTAGACACCAATTTGCATTGTAACTAATGATGATGTGCCTGGAACAGGAACAACGGCCGGAGCGAGATGTATGGGGCTCCTGAGATAATGAATGGAATGAACATTATGTACTCGAAAAAAAGGAATTCTGGGAAGTGGTAACGTCTTCAACTTTCCTTTAATGAGTGAGCTTGCAAATACATGCAATAGTAAAGTGAAGAATTGTATTTCGGGAAAGGTTTGGAAACTTTTTAATGAGGCGAAACAATCATCAAAATCTCCAAATTTCCTATTAAAATCCAGCTCCGGAGCACAGGAAGCACCAGGCTTGTATTTTTAAGACTCCGCACCAGAGCTACGAGCACATATTAAAATAAAAAACTTATTCTTCTTCCAGATTAGAGTACTTGTACCTTTTCGAGGTCAGCCAGGCGTCTGGTCAGCTCAGTAACCTAAATTACAAAATATACTGCTATATCACAAGACAAAAAACCCAAAGTCTAAAATACAACAAGGCGCTAATTTATTGCAAAAGGGATATCTGTAGCAGCAGTTTAACTATTTTAAGTACTGGCTTTGACAAGATTGCTTTCTTAGCCCACACAGAAATTGCTCAGCTAACATTTAAAAGATCAAAGGACAGTGTGAATGAGGCACACCCTAACGCGAACATATTTTGCTTAAACATCTAATTCACATTTCAGATATATAGATTTTAGCTTTAAAATTGTATCTTGGATACTCCAAAATAGACCTGTCGCTTGAACAAAATTATCTGAGTGAGTCTAATTTCGGTGTTTTAAAAAGGGTTTCAGAGGTGTGGACAACCCCGTTCGATCTCTTCATAAAGCGTTTAGCATACTGTCACCGTTTACGCAGTAGTGTTGTTGACCGGCCAAATTTTCGTCGGCCGGCCGTTAATGACCGACCTTCGAAACAGCCGGCAATGCCGACAGCCCAACCGGCAAAGCAGCCGGCTGACCGAATCAAAAGACTAAAAATGGCCGGAGGCTGACCCATGAGTGTCAAATTGAAATTAAGATATGAAAATGTATCAGCACAACTTAAAATCGTTTTTCTGAGAAAAATTTTGATAAACCGCTGTAATTAGCGCGGCCCGGCTGACCGGCTCTGAAGCGGCAAACCGGCCGGCCAGCCAGCCGGGCCGTCCGGCCGAGTGCACCTCTTGATCTTCCGGCCGGCCAGCAACACTATTACGCAGGTTCGGAATCACGTGCATTAACAAATATTCTCACGATAAACAATGTATCGAATAATTTTTAAGCTATTTAATGTCTTCAATCTAACTAACCTTTCTTTAAACATAAACTGTTGAATACATATTCTTTAAGGCCCTTCTCCAAACTTTGCTTTTTTTGTAAACCACAAAAAATTCTTTGTCTTGCATATCTCAGTTTAATTTCATTTTTTTTTCAATACACTATTCTATAATTAATAAATAATAATTTAAAACGCTAATTTTAAATAAATAAATAAACAATTTGCGTCATAAATCCTACGCTTGCCGAGGAAATAAGTATAAATGACGTCAAAGGACGTTATATAAATTGATCAGAGACACTCGCACTATGTTTGCCTTATGCATTATAAAAAAAAGCATTTCTGATATTTAAAATGTTATATGATATCTTCAAAATGATGTAATGTTTACAACATTTATACTTGCTGAACTACCACTATAATATTTAGTTTATATCCTCTTATTCTCTGGCTAAACAACACAGCTGTGACAAATACAGAACTATGAGTATTTAGAAACTACCAAATCAAAAATGTGGATATAAACGGTATAATGAGGCTGCGCATTTTTCGGATCTACTTTGTAGATCATAGAAGATCATGAAACTAAAATAAGACACCGTTTAGACAGCTTTCAGCCAGGATGTTTCGCGAAAATGCTTTGACCGACAGAATTACTGAAAAGGATTCTGCAAACAAATAGCTACTCTACCAACTAAAAGGGATGCCTGGGTACGCTTCTTATGCCACGGGACAAATTGTGTACTACGTAGACAAATATGCTCCCTTTTTCAAATTTGAAGCCTGATTTTGAATTTAATGATGTTTAGGGAAATTCGGACATTTTGGGACCACAGAATATTAAGTTTGACTTGTGGCTATGTAGCCTATACCAGACAATAAGAAAATATTCTTTGCAGTGTATTCTAAAACCAAATAGTATATGACTTTGAGGTCATATCAAAACAACTTATATAAAATTATCTCAAAAAATTATTTTGAACTGCGAACCTGACTAAATGCTTGGCTTAGATGCGATTATTACATTTGCCCCCTCGGTATATACTGACTTTTTTGATATGAGCATTTGGTTTAAGCATATTTTGTCTCCAAACTTTTACTGAAGACATGCCCATTTTATTTGTACTAATTACTGTAGATTGCACAAGATTTAATTAGGTAATTCATTTTTGCAACAAAAATCTATACGCCAGACTTTCTGGCATTTGTGGAAAATGTAAGTAATAATTGATGGTATCAAAATTAAGTTTACCAACAAAAGTTTGTATTAAATGATGATATCTGGAAATGAAAGTTTTGCAAAAGTTTCCTATGCATTAAATGATGTTATCAGTAGCTGCTCGGATTTTATACGAGCAAAGTACGGCAGAGCAAATGAGGTTATTAATCCCTGTCGCGCCTGTGGGCGCGACAG
>JASAND010013314.1:0-10339 GCA_030248195.1 Trissonchulus latispiculum
ATCTTTTGCGCTCCCCCAGCCCTAAATTTTAATTTGTTACTAATAACTTAGACATTTTGTATGGGTGCATACTGGTGGCTGTTGAATTCAAAAACTAAAATTTTAAATTTTATTTTGGTAAGAGGTACCAAGGGGAACCTGAAAAAAATTTTAAAAACGTTTTTTTTGAAAATTTGTGACAGAGGTTTTCGTTTCCAGGGATGATCAGCACGAATCTGAAATTCGCTTTCGATTCAGCTGTTAGCTCAGTATGAGGTTAAAACACATGTTAAGCTTACAACTTTAGCTTATCCTGATCTAACGAAAAGTTGAATCGAAAAAAGGATTTCTGATTCACTAGCACTAGTAATTTTGAACTTTTATACTTGAGCTCAGGAAGCTTGATCAACACATTCACATTGCTCATGCCATTAAGTCATTTACCACCTCATTCATCAATGTCGAGAGGTCAATAATTTGGAAACTGTAACTGCCTACTGTCGATCCTTACCACAGTAATGTAATTGTAATGAGGGTTTTGTCCACGAATGTGCACTTTTGTAAGGTGTGCGTCTGCCTTAGTAGATGCATGTCTTTTTTCTGCCAGCAGAATTGGATGTTTAACAAGGTGTGCGTTTGCCTGAGCAGTGGGCATCAGTGCACATCTTTTTAAGGCTCAAGTGTGCGTCTGCCTTAGTATCGCCATTGCCTTTCATAACATTCTATATACTTCTTACAAATCGCCTAGTTCCCCCCTTATCGACTATCTAAGACCTGTTCATCTAACACACTGGACCACATCACCCAACACAGGTAGGGCGGCTTTCAGGCAGTGGCTGTTAAGCTTAATGTAATTCAATTTGTACATGAATATGGTGAACATACGAACATAGACCCCCTCACAGAAGCGGGCCACTTTTAACGTGTTAGTATACTAACTCTAGCATATTGAACAATGAAACAGTTTGACCGGCAAAACATGTAATATCTTTAGTAACCATCTATATTACACCTTTCGTTACTTTTGTTAATCCTATTTGAACTGAAACTGCTAAAATTCGGAGAGAGTAAACCTAAGCCAAGCCCCCAATTGGTTCGAGAGCTTAGACAAGCCAAGCGCAAACCTATTACACCATTGTGTAGCTCCCATGCCACACTGGTATTCAAAAATATGCAACCTTCCGGGTTGCTGACAGCCGAAGACTGCGAGAAGACAGTCTGTGCGACTGCTTAAATAGTAGTTGCAAAACCTAATTTGCATAATCTGACACCAAAAAAACTCGGCCCTAAGCTAGCCCTATGTTGAAGATAGGGTTTCTGAATAGATAAGTGACTCATACTACAATGCACATACTAAAGTCTGACCAAAAAATGTAGAAAGCGAAATTGTTTGCTTTATATCTCGTAAACGCTTCAAGATAACTGCCATAAATTATATATTTTCTGAACCGGAATGATGATATCTTTCCTCTCGTGAAAAAATTTTTTTGAAATTTCCCGTGCGATTTCAAAGGGTGCCGCTTTTATATGTCCAGAAGGATTGGTAAATGCTACACCCACGATTTTTTCAGGAAAATTTTCCCCTTGCCCGAATGTCCTACACACCAAATTTCAGCTTTGTTGGTTGAAAATTGCGTGAGTTATTCCATTTTTTAGATTTTCAAAATCCTTTGATCTTTGCCGCTTTTTCGACTTTGACTGGTTGCTACTCGCCACTCGCTCAACGAAAAAAATTTTTTGATTGGATTTTCAGGACCGCCTGGGTGTCCGCTTTCATCTGATATACGTGGTTTTTCAAAATTTGAAAGTTAGATTTTTCGAAAAATACCACTTTTTGACCCAAAATTTCGGCAAAGCGAATCCAGCAAAAGTGAATAAAAATAACATAATCGTAAAGTTCATTATGAGCTGAATCCAACGATATAAAGTTTTTCGTGGCTACGACTTATGTGCGCCAGCAATGGATTTTTAAACATTTTCCTTATTTCAGCTGGTTTTTTTGCTAGTTTACGCTGGTTCAGGTAAATCTAGGCGGCAACATCAAAGGAAGCCAAAAACCAGCTTGAAATAAGGGAAATGTTTAAAAATTCATTGCTGGCGCAATATAAGTCGTAGCCACGAAAACTTTATATCGTTGGATTCAGCTCATAATGAACTTTATGATTATGTTATTTTTATTCACTTTTGGTGGATTCGCTTTGCCGGAATTTTGGGTCAAAAAGTGGTATTTTTCGAAAAAATCGACTTTCAAATTTTGAAATACCACGTATATCAGATGAAAGCGGACACCCAGGCGGTCCTGAAAATCCAATCAAAAAATTTTTTTCGTTGAGCGAGTGGCGAGTAACAACCAGTCAAAGTCGAAAAAGCGGCAAAGATCAAAGGATTCTGAAAATCTAAAAAATGGAATAACTCACGCAATTTTTAACCAACAAAGCTGAAATTTGGTGTGTAGGACATTCGGGCAAGGGGAAAATTTTCCTGAAAAAATCGTGGTTGGAGCATTTACCAATCCTTCTGGACATATAAAAGCGGCACCTTTTGAAATCGCACGGGAAATTTCAAAAAAATTTTTTCACGAGAAGAAAGATCTCATCATTCCGGTTCAGAAAATATATAATTTATGGCAGTTATCTTGAAGCGTTTACGAGATATAAAGCAAACAATTTCGCTTTCTACATTTTTTGGTCAGACTTTAGTTTCCTTTTTATACATTCCTGCTCTAGCAGGAATAAAGAGCGGAACCGTATTTATCCTTTGTAAAACCTGCTGACGTTAAACTTAAACTGCTAACTCGGAGCTTTGTAACAACCTTGATATTGATTGATGTTGACTGATGTATTGAGATTGAGTATGAGTGATTTAGGAAGTCTCGAAAAATTCGTAACGTATAATATGCACTGCATATAGTTGCAGAAACAGTGGCGGCTTTTGAGTGTACTTTCAGCAAGCCTAGTGATCTAGTAATAGAGCACAAGCGTTTCGAGGTAATACCAAGAGTACATAATAACAATAATAATAACAATAATACTACAATTGTGTACCAGCACTCGCTTGTATGTTTACATGTTGAAGCCAAAAACATTCTATCAGCAGCTGGCCACTTTTGAGCTTCAACATGTAAACATACAAGCGAGTGCTGCTACACAATTGTGTACCTGGTACTCAGTTGTGAGGGGTCACTAGGTACTCAGTTGTGGGGGTAGGCCGTTATTGTGCAGATTATGTCTGCATCTGCAGCCTAATAGGTAACTAAGAGTGGAACGCTTGTCACACTCTTAGTTATTACGTACTCTTGGTAATACCAGCAAACACCCTGCATAAATTCTTTTTCTGTACTAAAGATAACTGTTAAGTTAAGCTTTTGAGTTCTAGCAGAACTACACTCTTTATGGTTTGACCAATACCTTTGTAATTGCGAAACCAGCTACGAAACCTGCTATTATTTTCTAAGAATAAGAATAATTGCAGATGCAAACAATTAAGACAACTCAAATCAACAGTTGAAATACTTCCTTCAAACTAAATCGGAAAGAAGCTGTCGTTCGGTTAATAGTTTCGTTAGATTAGCTTTCTTCAGAAGAAAGAAACTGGATATGTCCGATATCTTGCATCGTGATCTAGAAAACAGCTACATACATCTACAGAACTATAGTTTATAATTGTAATCATACTAAACAGGGCTCAATGTTGTGGCGCCTCTTTTTCTGTTCACCAATTTATTGAATAGGTAAAATTTGCAACTGAATCTGCTAGCAACTTTCGAATTATCCGTCCATGCAAAATAAATAATTCTTTGAGCACGTAACTATTGTAGGAAATGTACAATTAGCCCTGATTTCGCGTGTTTCTGCAGGATTGCACTTTAAGCTTCATTTTATACGGTAATTGTAAGCTGGAGGTTTTCACTATTTCATTATGATAAATGCCTTATTGGCTTATATCCTTACGTATTTACGTATTTACGTGCCAGCTATAATTTATCTCATTGTCATGGTTTAAAACCAGTATTCGGTAACCCGTGCCGTTAGTCGGAAATATTATCTCGCAAATTTCTAAACACATACTTGGTTAGTATTATTTATTATCTGTTGTTTCCTAAATACAGTCTTACGTAATCATACGTAGTGTCATAAACAGTTGAATCCGAAAACTTGTTGTCTAACTCACTGCAGTAGCGAGCTTGTGTCTGCCTGGGCTGACATGGATATCCTCCGATCGCTCTCATGAGAAATCGATGACGCATTTGACGACCGTAGCGACAACGCGACCAGGAAGACCACGGCGACATCACACATACTACAAGCAACATGTTACAATGGTTTAATATGTCAAATGTAATATATCTCAATATCTCCCAGAAGCAAAATAGAATGTGATGGTTTTTTTTTTCGATTTTCAGATCCATTCGATTCGATCCAGATTCGATTTTATCTTTCCATTTCTCTTACTACAAATCTAACGCAATTTGCTTACTGAATTGATACAGCTTGCCGAATCTTGACTTTCCCTACGTCGAAAACTTGAAACTGATTCACACTAGAGCACAAGCACCGGTACTACAGATTCATACTGCTGAAAACTGACCCAAGTAAACAACAACCGCAACGCGGAGTAAAATCGTTTAATTTGTTCTGAAAAGACAGCGTCAGCAGCCAAACAGGATCGTGTTACGGTATGATTGGAGGGTCTGGCAAAGCTGAATTTCAAATTCTGTTGGCTATGGTTTTGCCAAGTTTATTTTGATTTGCTAGAACGCGCGTGATTGTGATTGCTTTTATTGCTGGTGTGAATCGGCCTTTATGCCTCTCCCTGAATTTCACGGACACCTATAGTGAAACAAATCTCGTCATCTTATTGTTAGAGACTCCTTCTGTGTAGCTTACATGGTCTTTGACAGGGCGGCAGTCTGCAATACTCTTCATAGATAAGATATTTCGGGCAACTGCCACCATTTTCTGGTATCCCAATTCGATACGAAATTCGTACTCCAAATCCGCAGACCGAATTGCACGGAGAAAGCAGCGTCTGCGGTAAATAACGGCAACCTGAAAATATCTGCCGCAGTCCTTCCTAACTATTGTTTCAAATATTCTGCACACATTATTAACGTATATTTTCTTTCAATAATTTCCAGCATTGATCGACACAAGAAAGTCTTTGGCTTTATACCTACATTTTAAATAGCACTGGTTATGCTACTTAATTTGTAGAAAATGACCGTTTTTGAAAATTGTCATCGCAGCAAGTTTGCACGCTGAGATTTTGGCTCTAATGTAATATGTGAGGTCAGGGAGTTTAACCGCAGCACCACCACAAATTACGTGAGGACTGGCGCAATGTAACACAAACCCTGATTGCCCTCGAGATTTTGTCCAGGCGGCCCTCTTTTAACTCCGGGCAGTCCTCGCCAGGTTGGGGGAGTATGAATTTTGGGAGACGTCGGACCGGCTGGCGCCTAATAGAAAGGGGGAGATTGGACCGTAAGATACGCTCAAAAATAGTCCAGGCTAAACCAGGAGCGTCTACCGAGAAATTAGGGTTAACGTCATCAAATGGGTTAGAATAGCAAGTAATTAAATTAGGCAACCAACGATTTTACTATAATGGTAAGAAAAGAGCAAACACGTCAAATGCAAAATTGATAAACAACTTGCTGGCTACCAATAAGTAGTTTTGGGGGAGGGGAGACAGAAGCAGATAAGGGGGGGACGGTAGATATGGAGACCAAACACCGGAGTGTTTGGACGGAGGGGAGAATTTGAGTTGAGTTAGATAAAAAAATGACTAGAGGTTAGAAGGAATTAGAAAAATCCGGGCGAATCCCAAATTGAAATTGACACAGGGAAGATGGACGGAGCCCCAAATTTTGGTTACGACCGCACGTATCAAAACACACTTACCAGCCAACGGCCAATGGCCAGCCAGTTGGCCGTTGGCCCTTGGCCGTTGGCCGGCCAACGGCCAATGGCCGGCCAAGCCCACTGGCCCAGATTTTATCGGCAAACGGCCAATGGCTTGGCCGGCCAACGGCCGGCCATTAGCCAGCCATTGGCCGCACCGGCCAATGCACAACACTAGTGACTTAACAGCATTTCGTACTCATATTTTTGTTAACTAATATAAATTACGCATAAATACGCATAATTATAAATTCAGCATCGTTGTAGACCAGGATAGGATAGGCACTACATCTCAGCTGAACACACAACCGCAGGAACCCTGTAATTATCAACGGATTCCTATTTCCGTATTCTAGGTTGCGGAATGGAAGTTTGTGGATTATCGGAGTTATACCAATAGGATAACGTGGGGGATGTGAGGTGCATACCCCCCAGACCGACAAAAACGGGTAGAGCCCTCAGCGAAAAAGAAAAAATGGGCAGACCCTCTCGTCCAGAAAAAATAAAAGGGTAGACCTATCCGCGATTATTACTAAAAATTGCTAATTTCTTAGCAAATTTTACCGATTTTTCAAAAAATTTCTCGAAAATCGTTAAAAATTGCCAATTGTTTACTAATGTTTGGTCAAAACGTTAAAAATTCGCAATTTTTATTAATTTCGGTGCAGACCCCATTAAAATTTTGGACTTTTTCAGGGGTAGACCCCTCGACGAGGTCGGGTAGACCCCCCAGAATCGAACCCCTTGTTAATGTATGGTTATATCTACAGCTGCTTTCCGTGATCTCCGAGCCAAATGGAGCGCTGATCTGGTTATGGCACCGATTTAGGAGAACAACAGAAGCTGAATGGTTCAAATTTGTTGACGTTTTGTTAGTGTGAGTGAAGATATAAATTAGTTATAAGCTAGATATATATTTGAGCGAAATTAACCGTAGACAGCACAGGAAAAGATTTTACATGTGTTGTCTAAATTTTGTCATGGGTCAGTCACTTGATGACTGAAATAGTTTTCGCTTAAGGCGGGGTTATCCTTTTGTGCATTGCTTTTGTGGTGATCTTGGAAAAGCAATAACTTTCGTAAATTTGGGATTTAGAACGAACTTCGTACAGCGTTTAAAACTTATAAGCACTACATTGACACATCTGAAACAAGAGATTGCCAAATTGGCGTTTTCTTCTTGAAATTAAAAACTGAAAATGCTGTCCAAATTTCTTCGGGCCATATATCGATTACCCCCTACCACTCAAAATCCATAAACTTGACCAAATGAACGAAAATTTAGTATGGCTACGTTTTCGACTACGCTGAGTTCAAATATCGAAAAAAGTTTAGATTTCGCAAGTAGTATAGTAAGGGCATTTCGACCCGCACTCCCGGGAGGGGGTGACCTTTTGACCTTTCTCGGCCTACCCTGGGGTGTCGTGAATGTATCTCTAATTGACTATTGTGCATTGCCTTTAGTTTCCACACGATTAACCTTTTGACCTTTCACAATTATATACGTCATCAATTTACGCAACTTCTATTACCTTTCCGTCCCTCTGAGTTCTTCCCCCGGAGCTTGGGACCCGGCGTCGGCCCATTACCGGACTCCTACCTACCTACTTACGTATCTAACCTACCTACCTAATCTATGTACTGGCCCATCAATCTAGACATGACTAGCTTCGAGTACTGTGAATCAATAAAAACACAAATTGTGCATACAAACGCATAAAGGCACCGACCGAAATCAATAAAAGCAGGAGTCGTTCTTTGACCTTGGTCAACATTGCTCGAACATTACTATTTTATGTACAATACCTACTTATTTACAGTAACCTAATCTATATACAGTACCTAACCCAGTCAGGCGCATGCAATATTTTTGTAATTTTGTATTTTTAGTTTTTTGGTTTTCTAAGCGATTATTTACAGCAAATGCATATGTACAATATATTGTTTAGTCTAAACACCATTCCACCCATTGCTGGTTCTTCACTCACTTAATTCTCCGCACTTGACTTTCTAACATTAAGGGTTTATATAGTGTTGGTGCAGCATCATCCAGTCAGGTTTCATAAAATTTTTATAATGAGTAATCTTTGACCGCCTATGACTTTCTAACCTCTTATTTGATTATTATTAAATAAAAATAACTTATTTACATAGCTACCTAACTTCTCTACCTGGCTACGTACCTAAGCTATTTGACCTATCCACCTCACCTGCATAAACCCAGTTTTCATTCGATGTTTTTATGTGCTTCTATGTATTTTATGTGTTATTTGTATTCTATATTTTTATGCACACATTTTCAATGAGATATACAATTAGCCCTGAGGAGGACTGTTGGGATAAGGAGAGCAGAGATGGAGGAGAAGTTTGGTTCCCAGGGTTTGAGCAAGGCTGTCGATAAGTGGAATTTGGTTCTGGTCAACCAACCGAAGGTCTACCAAATTGGGGCCTTTCTAGAACTCCCATAAATGTTAATCCAAAAGTTCCTTGAAATTTAAAAGTAGCCGATCTTCCATCTTCGATAGCTGTTTCCAGTGTGAAGTAACTTGGCACACTGTAGTCCCAAATTTCCACCTCATTACTTTGAACACTGAACCAACACCACCAATACATTTTTTCAAGAAAGCTTTTAAAACCGTCAGCTCTCGACAAAAGAACAAGTCACACTGACACTTTCCCAGAAATTTCACCCCTTTATATAGATTCTGAGTAGTAGTTGGTTGGCTGATAACTTACATTTACCGTTTGCACAAATTGGTATTATTAAGTGTTTAATCTTTCTTAACTTTTCATTCAACCCACCCAAGTTCAGCTTTACACCAATCTTACTCGGAACATACTTTTTTAATATTTTACAGAATTTTGTCTTAACTTTGCATACCGTGCCTAACTTACCGACAGTCGTACTTTTGCACTCTGAGTCACTCCAAACCGACTCCAATCTAACACTGAGTTCACACCGAGCCTACTTCCCCATTAGCTAGTAATTTTCCACTTATTCTTCCTCTTCCTGTTCATCAAATTGGTCCACCGTCTTTTCAGGTAGTACCACTGTGCTCAAATTGAAGTTCTTTTCTATGGCACGTCTGAGGGCTTCTTCATCAAAATACTTTGCCTCATACTCTATTTGTTTGGTCAGAATTTTATCAATTATTGGATCATCGAGGAAACCCTTACAACGTTGGATGTGAAAGTACATTTTTTATTTAGTTCAGCTCAGATCCTAGGCGAACTCTATTGCAAGCCTCAATTTCAGCCTCAGCATCATTATGGCCGTCTGCAACGTATTCGTTTGCTAACCTATTTATTCTACCTTCGAATTTTTCTTCAGACTGCCTGACAAGCTCATCCCAAAACTTACCAATGTCAGTTGGCTCATAGATCTCTCCACAACTCGAGTCACTACTGTCTGAACATTCGGTACTTGTCCCTGATTCGGACTCATCATACTCTGGTTGGGCACTGTGATAGTTTTGAACATGACGTTGTAGGTTGAACGCCCTCGTGAACGTCTGACCACAAGTTCCACACTGGTATGGTTTGTAATATTCACAACTAGACATGTGTGTTCTGCTTTAGTTTCAATATACGCTTTCTAGACTTGATGTCGCTTTGTCGTTGTTGTTTCTGCTTTTATTGACTTCGCTTGGTGCTTTTATGTACTTTGTCTTTCGTGCTTTTATTGATTCTGAGTCACTCCATGCCTACTCAGAGCATACACTGTGCATATACCGAGAATTGTGACTAATGCTAGGTAATGTTCGAGTAATGTTGACCAAGGTCAAAGAACGACTCCTGCTTTTATTGATTTCGGTCGATGCCTTTATGCGTTTGTATGTACAATTTCTGTTTTTATTGATTCACAGTACTCGAAGCTAGTCATGTCTAGATTGGTGGGCCAGTACCACAGTACATAGATTAGGTAGGTAGGTTAAATACGCAAGTAGGTAGGTAGAAGTCCGGTAATGGGCCGACACCTGATCCCAAGCCCCGGTGGAAGAACTCAGAAGGACGGAAAGGTAATAGAAGTTGCGTAAATTGATGACGTAATTGTGAAAGGTCAAAAGGTCAATCTTGTGGAAAGTAAAGGCAAAGAACAACAGTCAATTAGAGATACATTCACAACACCCCAGGGTAGGCCGGGAAAGGTCAAAAGATCACCCCGTCCCGGGAGATCGAAATGCCCCTACTATACTACTTTCGCTAAATTGATTTTTTCGATTCTAAGGGGGACCAAGGGAAACCGAAAAATGTTTTGTCTTTGATTTTTCCGAAAGGATATATATATGAGGTTTTGGGGTCGTAGAGCACGAATCTGAAGTCCGTTTTTCGACTCAGGTTTTCGTTAGCTTGAAACAAGATTAAGATTTAAGCTAAAGGTGTAAGTTTATACTGAGCTAACGACAAACTAAATCGAGAAACGAAGTTCAGATTCCTGTTGTACGAACTCGAAAACC
>JASAND010013315.1:0-20275 GCA_030248195.1 Trissonchulus latispiculum
CAGAAGTCCTGCACAGTGGGTCCGACCCGTTCTAAAGGGCACCCGGAGATGGAAGCAGTTCGGCTGACAAGAGCTGTGCAGGGCGGGGAGGTGGTCGGCCCCCCTTAAGGTGCGTCACTTTCGGCCCACCGGTGTGTGGATATGTCCCGAGGTGCCACTATGCCGCCCCCTTGGGTCTGGCGAGCCCTTGCGGTATCCCAGCCGGAAATCTTTTATGGACAGTTTCATCAACGATACTACGATGAATGCTAGGGTTTCCCCCCGCAGCTCAGGGAATGCTATCCAAAACGCAAACAGCAGCATCTCGCCGCTACCCGTATCCCAACGGCTCTCCTCAGGGCCATTCACAATTGGAGCTCTAAATGTCCGTTCTTTGATGCAGACTGGCCAGCAAAGCTTGCTGGCACTCACCATTCAGAAGCGTAAAATCGACATCTGCTGTCTGTCGGAATCTAGAATCCCGGGTGAAGGAACATCCGACATCAAAATTCCAGGCTGTGACGATACAATACGGCTATTTCACAGCTTTTCACGGCTATTTCACAGAATTTTTGCAGACTCAAGTGAATTTTTTCGTTAGACATCAGTTATATCATTCGATACCTCCATCAAATAGCTGGGGACGAATTTTTATTTATTGTGAAATTGCTCTTCGTTACAGAGAAATAAGCTGAAATGTGTGCGTAACCTGGATTTTGCCTACTTTTTTCAAATTTGTCAAGCGATTACTTTAGCTAGAAAGCAGCAATCGGGGCAACTAAAAAATCGTCCCTGGGTATATATGTGCAGAACACATTTGTTCAGTAGCAGCCCTCCAGATTGCATGGTGAATGCTCCACAATCTTTGGAAAAAATTGGTCGTGTTTTTGCAAAAACTACATTTTTTATGATAGCAGCCTACAGGACAGCAGTTGGAAGACGATCATGCGTCGGATGATTTGTCCCTGTGAGACCTTCAGATTGACGCCCTTAGTTTGATTTTACGGCTTGCGTAGTTCAAGAAATGTTGGATTATTTGATTTCTGCAAAAATGGCAAGTTTTCGACTCCAAAACAAGAAAATCGGCTATATCTCACGGAAGAGAGAAGCTAGAAACTTGCTTTAAAAAGCAGAAATGTGAAGCTCTATGAGATCTTTCGAATGAATATAGTCATAACTGTATAGCGGGTGCCAAACGTTCAGAAATTGGGAAAAACCACTCTGACCGGAAATCTCGAATTTTTGAATCGGGATTGTGTGGACGGTGTTAGAACGCTAAAAGAACTTATTTCGGAAAGTTTCATCAAATTTCATCATGCTTTACGCCGCCAAATAACAATATGTGCCCAAAAGGAATCACCACCTTAAGGCCAATTTTACAAAATCAAAATGCAACTAATCAAAACTTCTTTTACGTATAACTTTCGCAATATTGGGAATTAGGTGATCGGGTTCGGAGTTTTGGAATCAGCAGAGAATTGCCTTTCAGATAAACCCAACTTATATTTTGACCAAAAATTAGACAAATTAACTAATTATCACCTAACTAATGTAAATTATGCCTAATTAACACCTATGAACACTAATAAACATTCCATGCTACTAATGGACAAAGTATGACCTTATTTTGACCTATCTTCCAATATTCGCACTTATTAGCTGTGTAAAACGTTTCAAATTCGAAGTTTCTTGTTAACTTGTTGGTTATTAAACAACTTCTTTCTTTGAACTCGTTTTCCTTGATAATTTTCAGCTGTTTTAATCAGTTTTTAAATGACTTCTTGACAATATGGGGCCTTATTCGTGGCCGGGGAAGAGTAACGACTCCTCCATGCTGCATCAAAAACAGTATTAGGGCCTATTACTGACCCGGGAAGGGTAAAGACCCCTCCATTACTGACTGATAGCCTACCGAAACTTCCTTAGGCTATATTCCACTGAGGTTCTATTCCATTTTCGTGTCATTTGCGTGAGAGTAATGCTACTTTTAGTCATATTCTTCCTATCTACACTAGAACCTATGTCCCTAATAATGAGGTTCTGGGGGTTTCACACTGACTGGCAACTCTGGTAATTACCTGACAATTACTTTGTACAGTGCTTGGACGTTTCATAGTTTACATCAAGGTTTCACAGGCACGCCACTCATAACCAGTGCATTAGAAAATTAAATTAATTCCATTAAGAACCACAATCTACGACAAACTGAGCTTTTCATGGTCATTTTCAGGTTTTAGTTTGCCTTTTCCATTACACAAATCTCTAGCTGAAAGCAATAAAGTCCGGCTAGTAGGGATTCATAAAAATGTGCATTTGGACGCTGTATCAATTGAGTATAAATGGACGAACATTGTTCGTAAGGTTTGGCAGTAATTTTGAAAAATACTGCTTTTCCTCAAAAATGGCCATTTTTTGACCCTCAAAATGGTTTTTTGCTTATACTGACTTAACCACTGGAGATAGCTCAAAGGCTATAAAAGCAAAAATGTTCATTTTTGTGTCCGTCCTCTTTCCAGCCATAACAACCAACCCGGTGTCTGGTCTACCTAATTAGAAGTTTAAGGCCAAAAACCAGAACATTCTTATCTTTTGGCCTAAAAATCCGGGACTGGTCCCAGAATGTTAAAGAGCACGGAAATAGGTGATTTCGCATTTAGCTATTTACGTAAAAAAATTAAAGCCGCATGAGTAAAAAATAGCCGAAAGAAAACCAGCACCTTAAAAGGTTGAAAACCACAAATTTAGTAATGGATTTGATTTTTTTATCAGATTGCAAGAGATTGATGGATGGGTATTTCATCTTTTAATTACAAGTTTTATTTCGTCTTTTATCCAATGACGTACAATTATATACCCAAATATACGTATGCGTGCAACAGATTGATGGATGGGTATGTCATCTTTTATGTACCAGTTTTATTTCGTCTTTTATGATGTACAATTATATACCGCAAATATACGTTTCTGAGTCCAGAATACGGTCAGTATTGAGTCTAGAAGTCCATAAAACCGTTAAAAAACGTGTATTTCTCGCGATAAAAAACACGTTAAGCCAAAAACTTGGACTTTTTGAAAAATTTTGCAAAATTTGTCCTTTGGCCAATGCGACTAACCCCCCCCCCCGTTTACATAATTTGTTAATTTCTTGAGGGGGCTTTGGAAAAATGGCTGGAGGGGTTCCCCCCCAAACCCCCCACCCCCTCCAATTACACCTATGCCCCTCACCTTACACCTTCCGGATAAAATCCCCAACCAACGATTTAAATCAAAGCCACGACCCAGCTAGCACTGCTTGGGTGAAATTTAAAAAATAATATAAAATTATTCCTCTACGCAGAGAGTTAGACGTGACCAAACGATGGATGGCTGTGATCAAACGTTGCAGTTGTAACGCAGTAAGAAATTTTCAAAAATATAAGGTGGGGGCTACGCATGAGGTTAGTACCAAGGTAAATATTTTGAAATTGAATATGGATCTGTCCGTGATCAAACACGCCAATAGCGTGATCAAACGTGATCAAATATGCAGAAGCTGTTTATGAATACGAATGGTTTGGTCACGATATAGGGGGCCAACTTCAGGAAGGTTAATATGGGTGGTGGTGCTAAAATCAAGAGAGGTCTAGTCTTAAAATTGCTTAATATGGGGGCTAGGTTCGAAAAAAGAAGAGGACTAGGTTGTGGGCGAATTAATATTGGATCAGCTTCGCCGAGCAACCCATATTCGCGGACTGAAAAAGTTATACACATATTACATATGTATACCAGTGTTCAAATTTAGTTACGGTGCGTAAATAAAATACAACTCTGATAAATGAGTGTTAATGGAAGCAAACATTTCTTTCCATAAACTCTTGACATTTACTGTGCATTTTAACCATTTATAAGCAAATGAAAGAACAAACGCAACTAAGATTGTCACTACAGCACCTCCGAACCGAAAAATTCGGGCCTGAGGTGGGGATCGAACCCACAACCTTTGGCGATCTAGGCCAACGCTCTACTGATTAAGCCACCCAGACACAATCGAACCAAGCTTAAGTTGGAATTCATTCCCAAACTGTAGTGACATTTAAGAAGAAGCTTTCGCGCCAGCCCACACAGTCTGATGGGAGCAATCCTCGACCGTTTCAAACCGTAGTGGGCAAGAAAAACAAATGAACAAACGAAACTAAGATTGTCACTGCAGAGCCTCCGACCCGAAAAATTCGGATACTACCAAAACCAAGATTTGGTCCAAGATGGATGGATAACTGCGAAATACTTGAGCGAACGTCTCCAGTGAACTATAGGGTGTGGAACAGGGACACTGAGGAAGAACTACTTTGCCACTCCAATAATGAGAAGTTTCTGGAATGTAGGTATTAAGGTGGTGGTGTCCTTTTGTGCAGTGCTTTTGTCGTGATTTTTTTGAAACGCTATAACTTTCGCAATTTTGAGAGTTGGAAAGAGCTTTATACATCGTTTTAAAGCTTAGAATCTGCAGATTCACATCAGCTTATGAAACCAGCATAATCAGCACAATACTAGCAAAAATGTTCTGACATGCTGACATCTGACAGGCTAAATATAGACGAAAAATTTTTGAACATGGATTTCTCAAAACTGTAGAATCGGCCAAAATTTTTTCTTGTGCCATGGTATGAAGGACATATGGGCCGAGGGACATTTTTTTGGATTTGGCTCAACAAGCCTCAATACTCCAGAAAATCCGGCAAACCTGTGATGACACGAAATTTCGCAACTTTGTATTCAGTTTTCTCGCAACTGGAGACGTTTTAACTCAAACCCAGAAAAAAGACCCTCCGCAATAGTGCGAATTTTCATTCTGGCAAAGATCACGCGAATCCATTGGGTAGTTTTTGAGAAATCGCTGTTTAAAACAAAATAACCGCAGTTTTTGCCAAAATGGTTTTTCGGCCAAATCTCTAGCTTAAAGCAACGAATCCCAGCTAATAGGCACTGATAAAATAAGCAATTTGACCGCGTATTGATTGAGTATAAATAACCGAAAATTGTTCGTAGCATTTAGCAGTTATTTTGAAAAAACTGATTTTTTCGAAAATGGCCGTTTTTTGACCCCAAAAATCGTTTTTGGCTTATACTGACTTAACCCTGAGAGATAGCTCAAAGGTTGTAAAAGCAAAAATGTTTGTTTTTGTACCCTCTTTCCATCCATAACAACCAATCTGATGCATCGACTACCTACTGTGAGTATAATGCCAAAAACCGAAAATTTCTCATCTTTTCACCTAAAAATGTGGGACTGGTCCGAGAATGTTAACGAGCACCAAAATAGCATATTTGGAAAGTTTCATCTACTTTTATAAAGAATTGAGGTCTCTAGGGTCAAATTTACACAAAAGGAAACCACCACCTTAAGGGGGGGGGCTACGAACGGTTTTGCCCAACTTCTTCAGAGAGACTACAGAGAGCCTGTTGCGGTTCCTTTTTCCTTTTATTTCCTTTTTTTCGAGACCTTCCTTTTATTTCCTTTTTTTCGCCCAAAATTCCTTTTATTTCCTTTTTTCTGGCTGACTTCAAAAAGTCTGAGAAATTTCCAAATTTTTAAGCAAAAATTACATTTTTGCCCATATTCTTTCAAAAATTTCCGGCTTCGCCGGGATGTGATCGTATGGATTTTAATTTCAAAGCTGGTTTTATATTTTGGACGTATATATATATTTAATAATACCTTGAGCTGGCTTTACGTATTGTATTCGGTCTATTTGGCTGGAAAAGTGTATAGATTTAATTTATAGTAACGGCTGAGCTTTTTCCGTTTCTAGAGTGCATGAAATTTTAACATTTAGTTTAGTTTTAACATTTAGTCCAATTTTAATGATTTTATTCTGTTCAGCACATGTATTGTTTTGTTACATAACGCAAATTTTGATGGTTGTTGGTAGTTTCTTATCATAAAAATCCAAAAAGTCCACCACTGTATAGTCCTGTCCACTATGTCTGTGCAGGCCCGCACCCAGGATTTTGATAAGGGGGTCCAAGGTGAGTGCAACGGGGGGTCTGGGGGCGAAGCCCGCCAGAAGTTGAAAATTTTTTATTTTTGTCCGAAAACAGTATTTATATATTGGACATTAGTTTCTTGCAAAAAGTAAATTATCGCGCCAACGGCGCGAACATTTTTTAAAAATAGCAATTTTTGTCATAAAAACAGCAAACATTTTCTATCTTGTCATCCCAAAAGGGGGTCTAGACTCCTTGAACCCCCCTCCCCCAGATTAAATTTTTAAAGCAAAAATAATATGAAATGCGATAGCATAGTAGCAAGAAAATAGCCTGTAAAGTTTGTTATTTTTGCCAGTTTTCATCGTAAAAATTCCTTTTTTCCTTTTTTTTCAGTTTCAAAATTCCTTTTTTTATTCCTTTTTTCTGAGGAAGGCCGTCCAACAGCCCTGCAGACGGGACGCAGTGTACTTGGAATCTTATATGTGTAAAAATTCAAAAATTAAGTCGAATGTTTGATGATTTTTTGTAAGAATCTTCTAACACGTCTTATTGTTGGTATGTAGTTTTGCGTAAATTATAACGTAGTTGGCGCTAGACAATTGGTTACCACTTGTACTAGAATCTGCTTAGCCTTGGTGAGCGGACGGGAAGCAGACTCGCCATTACAAGTCTTACAGATTGAGTAAAATTCAGGTTAGTTTTTTAATATGTATTTTTAAAATTTCGTGCAATAGAAAGAATTTGAATTGTTTTTGATGAGTGGATCATGAAAACGAATAAATTTGCAAACATTCTGCAGAATATCGTTCCAACTCAAAAATTGGTATGTAGCGGCATCCTCCCGCACACCACTTTAAGATTGGATTTCGGAGAAAACCCAGAGCGGATCAAAGATAAGTAAGGGGTGAATCAAGAAGCACTCCACCCAAGGATCATGACTCAAAAGGTTTTGGGCCTGACTCACGCAATGGGTGTGCTAGCTAAGGGTATGTTACGTACTCAAACTAGCACTGCTCAACTCAACTGTGGTGAGTAGAAATAGACGAGCTGTAGTTGTCTGCATGCGTGAATGCAGCAGTTCATTGCTAATTCAATAAAGATAGTCAGAAGTCCTGCACAGTGGGTCCGACCCGTTCTAAAGGGCACCCGGAGATGGAAGCAGTTCGGCTGACAAGAGCTGTGCAGGGCGGGGAGGTGGTCGGCCCCCCTTAAGGTGCGTCACTTTCGGCCCACCGGTGTGTGGATATGTCCCGAGGTGCCACTATGCCGCCCCCTTGGGTCTGGCGAGCCCTTGCGGTATCCCAGCCGGAAATCTTTTATGGACAGTTTCATCAACGATACTACGATGAATGCTAGGGTTTCCCCCCGCAGCTCAGGGAATGCTATCCAAAACGCAAACAGCAGCATCTCGCCGCTACCCGTATCCCAACGGCTCTCCTCAGGGCCATTCACAATTGGAGCTCTAAATGTCCGTTCTTTGATGCAGACTGGCCAGCAAAGCTTGCTGGCACTCACCATTCAGAAGCGTAAAATCGACATCTGCTGTCTGTCGGAATCTAGAATCCCGGGTGAAGGAACATCCGACATCAAAATTCCAGGCTGTGACGATACAATACGGCTATTTCACAGCGGGCCTACGGCTGGCCATCCTGCTGGAAGACATGGAGTTGCCATTGCTCTAAGCAAACGAGCTGCGCGCTCTGTCTTGGAGTGGGAGCCTGTAAGTCAGCGATTGGCCAGGCTCCGGTTGAAAGGAAAATTTACCAACTGGACGGTTATATCGGCGTATGCGCCAACAAACCAAGCCACGGAAGAAGACGTAAATTTATTTTATCAGGCCCTTGAAGAACTGGTCAAAAATACCCTATCCCACGATTTCCTAGTCGTTGCTGGTGACTTCAATGCCCAAGTTGGCACTGTCGACATGGGCGCCCTCGGAGATGTGGTCGGCCCAAATGCTCTCGGCAGGCGTTGCGCGAATGGGGCGAAGCTGCATGATTTTGCCTCCAGCCTCCATCTGTCACTCACCAACACATTCTTCCGCCACAAAAGACGTCATCTAGAAACATGGCTTAGCCCAGATGGTTTTACTCGTAATCAAATTGACTACATCATGATAAAGCAGCGATGGCGCAGCTCAGTTACCCAATGCCGAAGCTATTGGGCCATTGATGTGCCAACGGACCATGCTCTGGTTGCCATGGCACTGCAAAAGCTGAAGCTAGCGAATCGACAAAGAGAAAAACCACCACCTCGATTCGATGTGCAAAAGCTGAAAGCACCGCAAATACGTGCGGAGTTCCAACAGAAAGTCGCCCGCTCTCTGGACAGGGATGCCGACAAAAACTCTGTTCAGGAATACTGGAACCGTCTAAAGTCAGCTATAACGTCTGCCGCCACCAATATATTGGGTACAGTACACAACAGACCGAAGGATTGGATCTCCCCCGCAACTATCGAACTTTCACGCCAGAGGCGGCTAGCCAGAGCAAACTCTCAGCACCAACATGCAGCTGATCTCGCAAGATCCATTAAAGCCAGTGTAAGATCTGACAAGGATACCTACTGGGCCAACAAGGCCGCTGATATGGAGCGTGCGGCTACTGCTGGGGACACCCGCAAACTGTTTCAGCTAGTTAAGCACCTGTCTGGTGTCAAGTCCACTCCTGTCGCAGAATCAATTTTGGATAAAGATGGCATAAAGATAGCAGATACTACCAAACGTCTCGAACGCTGGAGTGAGCACTTTGCCAGCCTGTTGAACAAACCGGACCCAACCGTAATCGATGATACTTTGCCCGCTGACAACACCTATCCTGTAGGCCCATACGAAATCACCGATGATAAACCCTCGCTAGCAGAAGTACTACGCGCTATCCAAAACCTGAAGAACAATAAGGCCCCAGGAATTGACAACATAAATCCTGAGCTACTCAAAGCTGGTGACGTTACACTTGCAAACGGCATCTGCAACCTATTCAACATGATTTGGGACCAGGGTACAATTCCGGATGATTGGCAGGTGGCTATATTACTACCTTTCTTCAAGAAGGGCAATAAGAGTGAATGCAAAAACTACCGAGGAATATCCCTGCTGTGCCTAGCCTGCAAAGTTCTGGAAGCAGTGATCCTGAACCGGCTACGACCTCTTAGGGAACGCCAAATCCGGGAAAGCCAAGCAGGTTTTCGACCTGGCAGAGGCTGCATCGACCAGATCTTTACTATCCGCCAGCTTCTCGAAACTCGGCACGAATTCCGACGCCCTACCATCATTGTCTTTCTGGATTTCACGGCAGCATTCGACAGCGTCCATCGCAGAAGCCTTTGGGGGCTGCTGAAGCTGCTGGGAGTGCCACCGACCACTTGCAAAATTATGAGTGCTCTATATTCAAGCACCCGCTGCAAGATCCGCGCATATGGGGAAGAAAGCAGCGAGTTTACCGTGCGTACAGGGGTACGACAGGGCAGCATTCTATCTCCAGACCTCTTCAACATCGGAATTGATAGAATCTTAGAGAATGCCTTGGACAACCACCCCGGCGGTGTGCAACTGTATCCGTCTGGTACCACTATCACAGACCTCACATTTGCCGATGACGTTGCCCTTCTTGCAGAATCTCCAGTCTTGGCACAGGAAATGATTAATCGCGTAGCTGCTGAAGCTGGAAAGCTTGGGCTAGTCTTAAGCAGTTCAAAATCGAAAGTGCTTTCGTGTTGCAACCACGGAGCAGTCCACCTTTCGATTGGCCAAGACGCGATTGATGCTGTGGATTCTTTTTGCTATCTGGGAAGCCACATCACGACCACAGGTGAAGTCGGGAATGATGTGTCAAGTCGGATTCAGAAGGCTTCAGCAACGTTCGCCGGGTTGAAGACGCTGTGGTCTCGAAGAGATATAAGGCTGCAAACAAAGATCAGGATATATAATGCATCTGTCCGCTCAGTTCTTCTGTATGCGAGCGAAACGTGGCCGTTAAAGGTTGCGGATGAAAACCGTTTAGATGTTTTCGACCACTCATGCCTGCGACGAATCCTGAAAGTGAACTATCGCGATCGAATTACCAACGTAGAGGTCAGAAGGCGGTGTGGCCTCGACACCTCCGCTACCCAGGAAGTGGTCAGGCGAAGATGGAAATACTTCGGGCATGTGCTCCGCATGCCAGAGAGTCGGCTACCCAAGCAAGTGGTCCAGTCTCTACCTGCCCCCGATTGGAAGCGACCTCCTGGGGGCGTTAGAAAAACCACATGAACATGAAAAAGTCGGCCGAAAAGATTGTGCTGAGGCCTTTTCTTCTGAGTCGTCGGGCCTACGATCAAACCTGGTTACATCATTTGGAAACCCTTGCTATGGACAGAGTGCAATGGAGAATACTGTCGATGGAAGAGGCCAATAACCGATAGCGGTTGGAACGGCCATTAAGTCAAGTAAGTCAATAAAGATAAACTTTGTATTTGCTACATAAATCTACTTAACACAAAAATGTACAAGTTATATATCTGTAACAATATGTCGTTAATGGTTAAGGTGGTAATTCCCTTTGGTCACATAAGTTTGCACCATTATTACTCATTCATTACTTCGAGTTAAGAAGCCATTTTTATATCAAAATATAGCTTAACATTTTCTCTTTTTAATGCATGCCACGAAACTAATGTTGTTTTTCCAAAATATTTTTAACACATTTTAGAAGAAGTATAATTTTCCAGAATTTTTGCAGACTCAAGTGAATTTTTTCGTGAGACATCGGTTATATTATTCGATACCTCGATCAAATAGCTGGGGACGATTTTTTTATTTATTGAGAAATCGCTCTTCGTTATGGAGAAATAAGCTGAAATGTGAACGTAACCTGGATTTTGCCTACTTTTTCCAAATTTGTCAACCGATTACTTTAGCTAGAAAGCAGCAATCGGGGCAACTAAAAAATCGTCCCTGGGTATATTTGTGCAGAACACATTTCTTCAGTAGCAACCCTCCAGATTGCATGGTGAATGCTCCACAATCTTTGGAAAAAAATTGGTCGTGTTTTTGCAAAAACTACATTTTTTATGATAGCAGCCTACAGGATAGCAGTTGGAAGACGATCATGCGTCGGATGATTTGTCCTTGTGAGACCTTCAGATCGACGCCCTTAGTTTGATTTTACTGCTTGCGTAGTGTAAAGTTTTCAAGTTGGAGACCCAGAGTCAGTGGGACCCACTTTAAGCAATACGTAACTGAACGAAGTACACACAGTTTTTTTTTTGTTTTTTTTTTTTTTTTTCCCCCCCCCCCCCCCCCCCCCCCCCCCGAAGTTACGTATTGCTATAAAAGGTTAAAATGCACAGTATATAAATATTAAAAATTTATCGAAAGAAATGTTTGCTTCCACTAAAACTCGTTTATCATAGTCGTATATTATATACGCACCGTAACTAAATCTGAACACTGGTACGTATATATACATATATAATATGTAACTTTTTCAGTCCGCGAATATGGGTTGCTCGGCGAAGCTGTGCCCATATTAATTCGCCCACAACCTAGTCCTCTTCTTTTTTTGAACCTAGCCCCCATATTAAGCATTTCTAAGACTAGTCCTCTCTTAGTTTTAGAACCTCACCAAACACCCATATTACTTTTTCATGCTCCGGAGGAGCATTTTTATTACTTGTATATCTTTTCAGCAAAATCAAAGACAAAAAGTTTTTCGGTTTTTCTTGGTGCCCCCTCAGAAATCGAAAAAAATCGAATTTCGCGAAATCGAAAAATTTTGCGATATTTCAACTCTGCGAAGTCGAAAAGCCATACCAAATTTTAGTTAATTTGGTCAAGTTTAAGGGTTTTGAGTGGGGGGGGGGTAGTCGAGATAAGACCCCAGCATTCAATGCAAAAAACGAGGTTTGCTAAACAATTTGAGATTAAAATCAGATTTGTTTGAGATCAAAAAATTGGAAATCTTCAATATTTGCATGAAATTGAAAACCATACAGAAGACAATACAGCGTGAGCACAGCGAACAAAGAATGAGCCGCCGTCATTGCGTAATAAAATACTACACAGTTTTTGACTGGGACCTCTATAATTGCGTAGAAAGTTTAAACAGTAACAACAAAATCATCAGATTTATTCACAACGATGGCCCAATCATCCGCAGTTGGCGCAGACTGTGGAAAATCCATCTGATGGCGTCGAAAAAACGGATGGCGATTCACTAATCGACAAAAATTGCTTCGTGCAATCATTCGAGCTCTATCCGATTCCAGTTTCACTTGAACGTGGCGATGGAAAAGACTGTATTCTAACAGTTCCAAATTCACTCCTTCATCGATTAGACTTTGTCGTTTCTCAACCAAGCCTCTTAGCAAGTCTTTCAGCAGAAAATCCTGACCTTCAACATGGAGACTTTCCAGTCTAGGAAGAGAGCCCAACGCCTCTCCAAGTTCAGTATCGTAACAATACAAGTCTTGGTACAACTCGCAATGAAAGTGCACAGACTTAAGATTAGCAGATGCAGACTGCAGATAGTGCGTGTAGAGATCCAAGACCGCAGGGTCGGCAGGAATTCTCAGGCTTAAATGGGAGGGATACTGAAGGACTGATTCTGCCGAAATAACCGAATTAAGGTCAGTTTCATAGTCCTGAATTGTTAGAGATTTAAAGAATAATCCAACCCGAAATCGGGCCTCTTCGCAGGCAAACTCAATACTGTCCAATTTTAGATCCCTTAAAACCGGACAGAAAAGTTCACAATTCAACTCGACATTTGCTAGCAAAAGATCAGTGATATTCTGTAAAATTCTGGAAAAGGATAAACTAGAGTGGGAAGAGATTTTCAGTGTAGAAAAACATCGCAAATGCAGTGACTGAAGCCAGACATGTAAGCCATGGGAAGTCGGCTCCTCTGTATCGACTGTTGAATTGGGTTGAGGCTGATGTAGAACAAGGATACTGACACTTTTTAGACAGACAAAGCTTTGAAAGAAGTTTTCAATCAAAGATGTGTCCAGACACGAACGCACAGTCATAAGAGTCGCCAAATGACTCAAGTTTGGATTTTTTGACACGACTTCTCCCAAAACCGCCGATTCCACGTTGGGAACAATGAGAGTTTGAAGACAGCCAGATTTGGTCAGATTTCGCAACACTGGAACCGGGACCGTTTCAGGAACACGAGTTTGTCCCGACATCTTCCAAAGGCTTATAATGCTCAGACTGCGCAATCTGGGAAATGTGAAATCTTCCGGAGTGGAATCTGTCTCAGTCTCCGAAACTCCGCGGAAGCACAGTTCTTCTAGGAACGGACAATGCTTGCTAACAGAAACAAGGGACTCTGGCGACAACATGCAGTCAGAAATGACCAGGCGCTTTAGTTGGCACACCTTATCGCCAAATTTGGGAACTGGATTTTTGACACGCGTCTCCATTACCGACATGGCGCACAGACCAGACAATGCCGTCGGAACGTAAAACTGGGTACCAAAATTATGGAAAATTGTTTCTGAAAAATAGGCTACGGGAAATTCGGAGGGCGCCAAGAATTGCATTTTTTTGCTAAATCCTTTGCTACTGAACCCTTTCTCGGGCGTAAATCCGTCATAATTTAGTTTCAGCGACACATTTTTTGGCAGTGATTTCAGTTCCCAATGATTTCTAGGATCCTGTAAGCGGATTCCCAGCATATGCAAATTAGGAAAGGCGTCGCCAATTCTGGCCAAAACGGACTCACTAATCGGACTCAGCAAGTAGAGTTCTTTCAGACCACGAAATCGATTCATAGCCCAGGTTAGAAGATTGTCAACTGAATTATCAGTTCTTTCTAAGATATGTGTATCGTACGCCTGGCGCGAGTCAGACATAGAGAAGGGGTGAACCATCACTTCTGCGCCGCCAAGGATCAAATAATTCGTACTAGAATAGGATTGAATGACAATCTGTCGAAACCGAGTCGAAACTTTTTCCCACTGGATTTTTCGGCGCCACGGGAGTTGGCGAAAAATGTCAACCAGCAAATGATCGGGCAAATCGGGTAGAAGAAGGAAATCTTGAGTATTAGCCATTCTTCAGATTAACACAAATGGAAATGCGTATATCCTTAATCCAACTAAATTCTGAAACAGAAATGAGAAACTGCAAAAACTCGAAAAATGGGCAAAACTGACAGTAATGAGGTTATAATTATTAGAGCATACTTTCTACAGAACATTAATTGAACACTTTCAAATTTGGATTTGTCTCGAGTTTCCTACAGTACTAAAAACATATTAACGAAGCCATAGATTTGCCAGGACCGGAAACAGCACAACTTAATGGACTAATGGATTAACCACCTGATGGTCTTTTCAAACCTGAAAGACCAGAAATTTCGTCCTCCGACTCTTCAATCTTAATAAAGTCGCACAATTTGAAGTGAGCTATTAATTCCACGTTCGAAGCGATTTGGAACCGTGTCAAAAACATGGCTAAAATTTGTCGTGTACACGATTTATTTACACGATTTAACTCGTGTAGAAATCGGGTAAGCGGTCTGTTTTGAAGTGATTAGTTTTGAAGTTTTTGTACTCAATTCTAGTATCAAAGTAAGCTAGTGGTGTAACAAAATGAAGAAAAAACCTTTAACTTAACTTTTTAGGCGTTCATACGGACTTGATAAAGCTGTTACTACCGGAATGCAAAAAGATGGGAACAAAAACTTCTACAAAAACAAACGTGTAAATTTCGTGTAAACTCAAAAGAAAACGTTTCAAATTAGTGCAAATTTCAACGTGTACACGATTTTATTTTTGACACGGTTCCTTATGATATCTAATTAATATCAAAGCTAACTGACTAATTAATATTAAAGCGAAGGAAAACGTAAGTTTTATTTTAAATTTTAAAACCTGATTTTATAAAATTACAAATCTTGTATTCAAGGTCCAAAAAGAAGAAACCAAAACAAAATTCAGAAAGGAAGCAGCTACTCGAGTGCCTGAAGAAATCGATTCGGCCAGTGTCAGAATCGACCGTCTTTGAGACGGAACTGCAAAAGGCGTCTCTGCTGAAAACAACAACAAAACAAAACAACAAAACCTACGAATGCAAAAAGCACACCTTCGGGCGATAAATTCCGTATACTATGCAGATTGAAGATTTCCTCTATGTGTACACAGCTTTTTAGCAAATTGGTCAGGTCTTAAAAACAAAATTGTTTTATTTAGATTTCGTGGTACAGATCGATCCGATATGTGTTGGGTACAAATATCCACTCAAATACACAAATATACAAATACACCCATACAAAATTTGAACTCGATTGGTTTAGTTTTCAGGTTTAGACGCAGGTGTGCGTATTCGCCATTATTACTCAGGATCTGCAACTATAGACTTATGAGTAATAACTAAAGCAATGTATCGATTCCCAGGTCGTGAAACTAGTTTTATAGCCAAACGTTTATCTAAACGCAGTAAAGGAGAAATAAAAGTAACAAACGACGTTGCACTGTTTTGAAAAAGGAGGACCATAAAATCGTTTGATCGCCTCATAAAAATTAATAACAATTTCAAGGCTGGAATTCTAACTTCACTTTTTGTCTGAACGCTTGAGAAAACATTTTGTTCTAAAAGCCAATTCAAATGAAACGATGAGGAACGTAAAGTAGATATTAATGGTTACAATGAAAGTTCCTGAGAACCTATTGGTGAGATCTGAGAAGCGTTGCCCTCATTTTTGCAGCAAGCTTACACTTGTACGTACAAACCTAGGCTAACCAATCAAGTTGCATTATAATAAAGGTGTGGCAATAGTGGTGCACTCTTGTTTTAGTAAAAAATATGGTGTGTATGTTAAGCAGAAACTTCCCTTAAGTATATGCTCATTCTATTTTAATGGATGTCGAAGATACTACACTAGTAACCCTGTTCCACTGGTTTTCAAAAATCTGAGAGGACCTCAGTTATTGCAAATTGGTAGTGGTCTGAAAACTGAAGATGACAAAGCACTAACTAGGCTTTCAATACAGTGTAACAACTTGCTTTGAACCTTGTTTGACAGTCACCATCTAATTGAGTTATACTCAAGACTCCATGTAATAGAAACAGAACGAGGTGGCTTACTGCAGATCCAAACTCAATTACTACCAAGGGGGGTAGTCCAAGTTAAACTTTGAAACCAAAATGCCAAAAATAATGTTGTAACACTCATTAAAAATAACATAATGTCAACAGCTAATTCCACTTAACTTCTCATTCACTCATGTTTAAAGCTACTTTGCTAATTCAAAAATCGGTAGGGCCCTCCTAAATAGAGAAATCTGATGGACCCTTTTCCTTAGACCAGCACGGTTTATGTTAAAAGTTATACTTCGTGTTTTGTTGAATTCATTTTCTTTTCTCCCTTGAACCGATTCTTTTTATGGGCATTTGAAATTTCATCAAAATACGACAACTTATGGCTTTCCATATGAAGATGTTCGTTTCCCATTAGTGTCACTTTTCTAAGATAAATCACAAGGACGGTTATTCTGACGTCGAAACACAGTTGCGCAGACCTAACGGTTTCGAAGTAGTACAATTTCTGATATTAACTTTAAAATTTTAGATTGTAACCGCCTAATTCCCGGCTATTGAGGCTATAAACGTTAAACAATTCACGTAATTAATTCGTTAGTTAATTTATCCGTTAATCCATTTTAAGTTAATCGTTTAAATTAAGTTTAAGTTAATCTTTCAACGAAAAGGCCCAAGGTTGTGTAATTCTCATTTGACGTGTCGAACAATCATAAAATTTCGACAATTTTCACTTTTTGATGAATTTCTCGGGATCCTAGGTAACTTCTGGCGAAACAAAAAAATGACCCTCGGCAAGACTCAACAGGTCAGATCAAGAAGGATTGTGTTGTTAAAGAAAAGTTTGATCAATTTGCGCGCCGATTTTTGAAATCCTCGTTTAAAAATGTTTTATGGTCTCCTATGTGTACATAACTCACTCTGATAATGAGATCACTAAAGTGTCCTCATTTCAAGCTTTAAAATAATGTATCATTTTAAGCTTTGAAATAATGTATCATTTATATACGTCCTTAAATTGGGCAAGTCACGACGTATGGAAAATGACAGCGGTAAACGTTACCACCACCTTAATGTTACTTTTCAACAAAAACGTTTTACAGAGTTTAGTTGGTTGAGTGTTGTGGTCGGCTATAATCTGTACTGATGACAGTTTTCCAGTTTTAGTATTTTCCCGATCAACTTTAACAATATTTGGGACTTTACGAGTTATTTATTGGATAATCTTGAAGTTGTTATGAATTATGTGCCAGCTAAAAGTTAAGTTCCTAAGGTAATGATTAATAGCTTTGTTTGGAACTGCAAAGTATATCGATCGATTTTCTGATAGGATTGAGTACAACATAGGCCATGCTACATGGTCTTTCACATATCTAGTTTGCCGCAGCAGAAGCATGGAAGCGGTTCCTTTACTGGAGTCAGGAAGTTAATACTTCGGATTTTAAGAAGGCCATGGCACGGGGCCGGCGTGCCAGGTCCAGATTTTAGAAGCATTAGTATGAGTAAGAATGTGAATCTGAGGGGAATACACGAAGTCAAATTGTCGCCATGAAATTCTTTCTCCATTCACATTGCAGTTGAAAAGCATAATAAACAGCAACTGTTACTTTGGTTTAGGTTTTCTGGGGACCCATTTCCCTTCAAAAGTGTGAGGTGATGTAAGAAATGAATTGTCTCTTCAGCACCTGGGACCCGAAAAATTCGGGCCTCAGGTGGGACTCAAACCCACGACTTTCGGATTAGCGCTCTGACGCTCTGGCAACTGAGCTACCGAGGGTACAGTCGCACCAAGCTAGAAGGAGTTCGTATCAAACTGAAGTGACAATGAATTAATAATGCGCTATACAACGCGGACAAACACATGATCCAGGGCGAGGTACACTCTGGCGTCCTCAAGCTAACCAGGGTGTGAAAGTCAGATGTAAAGTGAGAAATGAATTGTCACTGTCACTGTCCAGCCAGACAATTGTTTCCTATCTGCTTTATATTGCGAAATAATGCGCCTGTACAACTTTGTTTTAGATTAGAGTTTCTTTTGATGTAGGAATGTTTTACTTCTGAGACAATTAGGAAGTGATTACCCCGAGTAGCGCTCAGTTATATGTAAAGAAAAGGGTGATTGGGGGTCGTTTCTTTACCAGTCTTCTTGACAAATTCTCTATCTTGTTTGGGGTAACTATTCACGTCTGCGCCTCCCAGTTACTTAACAGCAATCACAGGGGTCATAAATTATCACTCCTAGATAGATTCTCCTGACTATCCCTTTCAAGCTCGCTCTCAGACCTTAAGTTTCAATGATCTATCTAACTAAATTTCTATGATCGCTCGCTTTGACACAGGTTAAGCCGAATAATCATCAGACCAAGTTAAATTATTATTTTAATTAAACAGGTATAGTGTACATACAGTATATAATTATCTACAGTTTAAGAGCGTAGGTAACATTCATCAAAATACTAACAATACCTGAAAGAATGGGGTTAACAATAAATACAAGTACGACAAGAACAATCACAATAGTCGACAGCGTATAGAAGAAACAATTCAAACTGGTCAAGTTGATTCTAAACTTTTAGTAAACTTCTTGAAAACCTCAATGCCTTTTTCAAACCGATTCACTTTCAAACCTCCATAAGTGAGACTTACGATTCAAGCTACCTTGATGCTCCGATTCCGAGTGCGTCGTGTAGATCCAAGACAGGTCCTCCGGGATAAGTAGGAAATGGGTAGAAAACAGTACAGAAGGTGAACAGAAAATAGTCCGGTGATAGAAAAGAATACGCGAGTCGTGGCTGGCTCAGAAATAGTATAAGACAGACAGGTCCTCACTGACCTCCAATAAAATCCAGAAATTGCGGACCGGTCTATCCCGTATAGGGCCCTCGGTCAAAGATCCAAGTAAGTAAAGCAAAGCCAAAATCCGACCGTACAGTATGCCAGCACAACCAAATGGTGTCTCTAAACAATTAAAAATATAGTTGTCAAATCTACAGGTAGCAGGAAAAAGTTTTAGAACGTTGCCAAAAGTTTCATAAACTTAAAGTTAGAAGTTCTTAAAAAGTTCTAATTGTTGTCTGTTTAAATATCAACAGGTAGTAAAATTTTTAAAACGATTGCAAAAAGGTTTATAAAGTTGCAATATAATTAACAAGTCTACAATTAACAAAAATAAGCTGTAGTCTACAACCGACCGCTCTCAAGCATGAAAAATAACAGAAATGAAGTTTTTCTCTGGTTTCTGCTAATTTATACCAGAATAGAGGCATTGGTTGCTATGGCAACAGTTGCCATGGCAACAGCTAAACCGTTTCGACCCCTGCCAAAGAGTCTCATCAGACGGCTAGGCCACCGGGGGTTCTAAAACCACACGCAGCCACAGCCCACCCGCCACCGCCACCGGTGGAGCCCAGATGTTTTTACCTAGGCTATTACAATAACTGGTAATCCTAACTGAAACAATGACTAGATGTTTTTTAAAGTTATAAAAACTTGAAAATGGTTGGGAACAAAGTTTGCAAAAAAGTTGTGAAAATTTTTTAAAAAGTTTCATAAAGCTGTGAAAAAGTTACAAAAAGTTTAATAAAGTTGTTAAAAGTTTTGGAAAAGTGTTCACTGGTGTGGAAAAGTTGCAAAAAGTTTTGTTTTGTATAAGTGTTAATTGTTGTAACAACAGGTAGCAAAAAGTTTTATAAAGTCGCTTTTCGAAATGTTGACCAATTTAATTACCAAATCTGCAAAAGTTACAAAAAAGTTTTCTGTAGTCTGGCAACACAATCGACCGCTCTCAACCAAGAAAAAATAACACAAATGAGGCTTTTCTATGGGTTCTGCTAATTTATACCAGAATAGAGGAATTACTTTTTATGGCAACAGTTTGCCTAGCAACGGTTGCCATGACAACAGCAAAACAGTTTCGACCCTGGCCAAAGGGTCTCATCAGACGGCTAGGCTACCGTTACGGTTTTTTATTTTTTATTTTTTCTTTATTTTACACTCATATACAATTATACATACGCATACATAATACATACAGTAAAATTTTTTTTTTCGCCAAAAAAATTAGACAAATCTAAAGTGAAAAACCTTCAAGATTTATTATTCTCTTCTTTGTTTCCACTCTATACATTTCAGGTTCATAAAATACTATCATAATATATCCGTAAATAGCCCACACTATTCTTAAAATTCCACCTGCTCATCCTTTTACATAGCAAATGTACAATACCCAACTCATACAAAGTATGAACTTCTTACAAACAATAACAAGATAGTGAGTAACAAGGAGCAAATTGGGAGCAATTG
>JASAND010013316.1:0-19160 GCA_030248195.1 Trissonchulus latispiculum
CAAGCCTACGATCGGCTGATGAAAGCCGCCGACGAAGTGAAGCGGCAGCAAAGGGCTCAGCAGGAGGCTCTGGTACGGGAGGTGGAAGCCTGGTCCATCCTTCATCAGGAATTTTTCCCTGAATCTGGGCAGGCTTTGTTCCCGGGCCTGGCCGGCCAGGCCCGTGGTCCAGGCGCCCTGTCCCGGCGAAAAAGGCAGGTGACCCTGCCCTATGGATATCGACCGATTCAAACTCCGCCCGGCTACAGCTCCGTCCTGCCCGCCTATCCGTCTATCTTTGACCTGGGCCTGGGCGCCGAGATAAACGACGGATCCGGCAAACATATAACGGGCCAGTTTGAGATCCCGATTGTGACCAAGGACGGCTACTATATACCCTTTGATCTGAACGGGAATCTGGACCTAACCAGTGATAATAAGGGATTTCTGTTGGGCGCTGCCGTCAGCCCGGTTAATCCTAAACGGCTAGGAATTGACTATGGGGATATTTATCCCTGCTTTTTTGGTCTCTGTGGACCGCCGCCTGTAGCGCCGGCTACGGTCGGAAAATAGAAAATTTTCTGAAAATATGACATATTTTGGTTTTTCTGTTAGTGATAATGTATAAACAAACAATTTATATACTGTAATAAAATACCTAGATAATAGGTATTGTCAAGTACCTTTAAGTTAACTAAAGAGGTTCCACTTGACGGTGACCGTGATGAACTTTACTTTTTACTTTACTTTTTTTGAAATGAATGTTTGGTTGTAAAGTTAGCAGTCGTTCGTTCGTGATAACTGGAAGCTTTGTTGAGTGTGAGATTGTGATGAATGTCAAATTGTCCAGTCCGAATTGTGGAAGTCGAAGTCGAACAACCTATCCAACTAAAGTTGCCCATTCATGGAACTGTGTGGAATATGGATCTGAGAACACTGTAATTAAAATGGACTGGTTGCTGAGCCAACCAACTAGTCCATTTTGTTTTCAGTTTCAGTTTACTTCGGCGATCCAGAATTGTTTCAGTTTCAGTTTCAGTTTTTGGCAAATGCTGCATAAATGGTATTTTGCTTATATATTTGCCTAGTTTTCCAATGATTCGGTGTCTAGCTGATAGCTGTGCCACCACTCTGTTAAATACTTAATACATTGACTAGTGAACTAGTTACAGTCAATTTTTAACATTACTATCACTCAGCACCTTTGTACGGGGAGATTGTTCACTTGATCCCCAATGCAGCTACCTATATAGCCAACTGAAAGTGGAGCGTATTGAAAAAATATCAGCGAATTGGAATTAAACAGGTCATCAACAATCAATAATTTAATGTAAACCAAATTTACAACAAACTAAAATACAGAGTTGGACTTAACCCAGTCATTGTACTGTTTCAGTCGCAAGAAATAGTCCTTTAGTGATGACATAGCCGATGGGTCCAGCAAAATTTTGTTGGAATTCGGAATCTTTGCAACATCGACAATCTGTCGATTCTTTCCCCAGAATACATGGGAATAGGAGTAAGGCAAATACTTAATGGTACCGTTAACAGAATACAAAGTCAGAATTATCAGTAAGCCAGTTGTCAGTCTCAGCAGTGACAAGGTTGGCATTTTCAGTTGAACACCCGGTGATGGTGGTTCATAAAGTTCAATCAAATAAAGTAATTAAAACCTCCAGGGCTTCCAATGTTATGGCAATCCGGGATAGGGCTAAAAATTATCTAAACAACAATTAGCTGGATTATTAGACTATAAATAATTATTTAAACATTTATAAACATGTGATTGAGTTCTAGTTTTTGATGTTGAACCAGACATGTGCAGAAGGCAAATTTGGGGGGTGGGGAGGTGAACCGGATTTTTCTGGCTATTTTGCCCAAGAAACTGGAAAAATCCGGATTCTGGAGGTTGGTGGGCTCCAGGTCATTATCCCACCCACTCCCCCAAGCACAGGCATTGTTGAACCCTTAGTATAAAGTTTACGCCAGGGAAATCAGCGGTTCAAAGGTTCACCATGACTCATGGTCACACACAAATGTATTGTTATTGGAGCAACGAGCTAAGCAAATGCTTTTATTGAATTTCTTTGTTCTAGATTATCGAGCTACATCATTTGGCAAGAAATCAGGACTGTGGGGTGGTGCTATGCCTTTTCCCTGTTTTAAACAACATAGCCAGGCACTTGGTCCTAAACCGAATGACTAATCATGTGACCGATATTGCTTTCCTTACTTGAAATTTTACTTATTTTACGACATTTTACTTTCACTAGAATCTGCTAGACGTCGGTGATCGAACGGCATGCAGACTAGCCAACGCAAGTCTTCTAAAACTTGAACTAAATTTAGGTATATTTTCTGTTTTTTGATGTTATAATTTCTAGTAATAGAAACTATTTCGATTACCTACGTTTGATGAGTGGATCAAAAAACAAAATACAGTTGCAAACTTTATTGTTGCAAAATACATTTCAGGAGGAATCCAAGGCGGATCAAAGAAAAGTGCGGCCTGGATCAAGAAGTACTCAACCCAAGGATCGTGACTCAAATGGGTCTTGGCTTAAGACGTGACTCAAGAATTGTTGTGCAAAGAGTAGATACGTTAGTGATCGTTACATAACACCGGTTAGATCCTAATGCAAAACGAGTTTCGGACAGCAAAAGGGAAAGTAAACTCGATGGCTTTGGTTCCATTACGCTTTAAGGTTACCACTTAAGCCTAAGTCTGAGCATTAACTAAAGACTGAAGCTACTGCCTGAAACAGCGGGTCTTATATCATGAAAACATGACATTTGGCAGGCTGCGTGGAGGTTGAAGCATTTCAATTTCAATTTAAAGTGGACGTCAAAAGTGATTAGTAATATTTCCGCTGGCTTACGTAAATCACTCTCAATCTACGCCCAGCTACCTACACAGAAACTAGAATAAAGACGCCCTCCATTATAACTCTAAGCTAAATTCAATTCCTTTCCGATTTTCAGCTGAGTTTTGAAGAAAAAATGGATCCCCTAATGGATTATCAACAAGCTGTGTTTTTATCCACAGGGTATTAATTTGCATAAATTAATTAGAATGATGACTATCAGTCAGAAAAGTACAGATTTCAAATTGACTATCAACATTTCTTCATTCATGAAAAAAGCAGCAGTTAATTAATGAAAAGATGTTGGATTAATGTTGGATAAATATACCTTGATGATTCAGTACCAACTAAGAACCAACTATAAATTTAGAAGGGTGCCCGCCCATTAGTCCAAAAGTTTCTGGGAATTCACCAAAGTTTTTGATAGTGACTCTACATTCTATGAGGTTCTTGCCAGTGTTCATTGTTGGAATAACCATCAGCTATAGAGCTCATTTCCCGGATCGGTTTTTAGTTTTTGGGCCCAAACTTTGAAAAAATGTTTTCGACCTGTTGCACTTTCCCCAGGAACTATATAAAGTAGGTATATAAAGTAAACGGGTTTAACCCACAGCCTCCCACCCCCAGTGGTGAGAAGTCGGCTTTATTATTCGATGAACGTGCTATGGGTCGACACAAAGATTTCAAAAATTAAAAAATAAACTATTTCAATCTTTTCAACTCAATTGGCCAACAAAACGACTTCAGACCACTGGGGGGGGAGGGGAGGGGGAGTTGTAGAGATTAATTCAAAGTAAGCTCCTGCCTGCGATATAAGCTAAAACAGTTGACTGAGCAGAAACAGGGAGGTAAAGGGGCGGTCGCGCCGTCACATCTGAGAGACCCTGGTGGTCTGACAAAAGCTCGCTAACACTGTCAATGAGATTTTAATTTTATTTTAATGTATTATTTAATGATAATAATTTTGATTTAATGATAATGTCTGCCAATTGTGTGGACTTTAGGGGTTTCCAATGCGCAGCGCACAGAGGGAATTGAAGGATTCTTTTCTATCAACAACTGCTATTGCTATCTGTCTTCCAGAAATGAGGAAATTAAATCGTCAAATATCTGTCAAGATACACTGAACATGTTCTGGACCCCGAGTCTTGACTCTTTTGTCGACCTTCTACGGTTACGGTTTTGGTTGGTCGGGTCTACCCGCACCACAATTTGCCAAAGTTATCCATCACACCAAACTCTGCGCTTTGTTTAACTCTGTTATTTAAAAAGTTCACTAATATTAATTATTTAATTGCAAAACACATGACAAAGTTATTAAGGATTATATCTCCCATGTCGACAGAAGTGTGTTCAAAATATTCGTTGTAGATTCTGCCCGGCATTGTACTCTCAGTAGTCTTTGCGGAAGAAAACAGAATATAAAAGGATACTTTATATTGAAAAATAAGTTCATTCAAGGTTCATTCCTTTTGGAGACATCAACTTTGAACCCTTATTACTCATCCACTCATTGTAGTTAAGAAGCCATTTTAATATCAAAATGCAGCTTAACATTTGTTTTTTCTAATGAATATAATGAAACTAACTTTAGTTCTCGGAAATCATTTTACTGCATTTTCAAAATAATTTAATTTTCCAGATATTTTGCAGACTAAAGTAAATTTTTTCGTGAGGTATCGGTCGTATAATACGATTCCACTATCAAATAGCTGGAGACCTTTTTAATTATTATGAAACCGCTCTTCGTATTAAAGCTAAATTAGCTAAAATGCTAAATAATAATGCTAATAAATTACATTTAGCTAAAATGTATGCGCATCCTGGATTTTACCTACTTTTCCCAACTTTGGCAAGCGATCACTTTAGCTGGAAAGCAGCACTCGGGGCAACTAAAAAGGACCCTGGGTATTTTTGTGTAAAATACGTCTAGTAGGTGGCAGCCCTCTAGCTTGTATAGTAAATGCTCCACAATCGATGGAAACAATTTGGTCATATTTTTGCAAAAACTACATTTTTATGATAACAGAGTACGGAATAGCATTTAGAAGACTACAATGCCACCAATTATCGACCTCGACCAGACCTTCAAATTGACACACTTAGTTTCATTTTAACCCTTTATGGGTTTCTATATCTCCTGAGATATGGCACTTTAAAAGGCTGTACTACGCTCCGCCTGTTGTCACAACCAATCACCTTTTAGCAAACAATAAACAAGACTATGATTGGTTGAAATATGGCAGTCTACTAAGAAATGCACCAATCTTGATAAAATAGAGAGAGATTATCGACGAGCAGTCAGCAAGGTAGAATTCTTCTGTTCCTATTATTCTATTATTCTGGTCTCCCAGGTCTCCCACTATTCTGGTCTCCCAGGCCGGTCGACCACAGGCTGGCCGCCCGAAGGCCGTCTGTCAGCAGGTCGTTCAAACGCCGGCTGGTCAGATGTCAGCTGAAGTGATTAGCTCAATATAAAAGGTGTTTAATTATGTGTTTGATGCCTGGAAAAGAACTCAGCAATTTCAAACAATTTCAGCCAATCACAAATTTCGAATTGCCTTATTTTGTTTTATGCCCATTTTGTACAACCTTATCAGCTGATTTTCGTGAAGTTTTGTGGTTTTCATCAGTATTTTCTTACTTAAGACACATTCCAAATCATTGTTTTTATCCAGAATATTTCCGTTGCAAATTGCAACATTCCTGTATTGTTTTGCATAATATTAATTTTAAGTAAATTTTGTGTTATCTTAAGGTCAGCATATCTCAGGAGATATGGATTGTAACTTCACTCCTGCAGTGCCAAACTAAAATTAAACAACAAATTTATGAATAGAGGCCCAGAACTAGCACATTTATGAGAAAAATGATTTTTTCCTCGGCGAAACCAAAATGTGACCTTTAAAGGGTTAAGGCTAGAGTTAGCTCAAGAAATGGGAAGTTTTCAACCCCGAAATAAAATCAGCTGTATCTCACTACAGAGAGAAGCTAGAATGGTGCTTCAAAAAGCAAAAATGTAGAGCTCAACAAGATCTTTCGAATTAATATAATCACGACTGTGCAGCAACTGTGTTGCAAGGCAGAATTGTGATGACGGGAAAACGGTTTCTCAACACAGAAACATTTATGCACTGACAAAACTCTTAATTTTTGCACAGTTGTTAAAATAAAAAAATATTCTCAATATCTTACTCCAATGGCTTTCCTTCAGGGACCACCATTTTTGAATCTGCTTTCTGCTGAATACAGTGAATCAAGCCCTGTCCTACCCTAGAAAAGCTTTAACTTGTGCACAGGCTTCGTGTATTTTCCAGATTACCCCCCTCCCCCCAGTGGTCACCGACTGAGTTGAAATTTCGTTTGGGTATGTTTTGCAACAGACTGATTTCGAAAACAGAAAAATTTTAAAATCTTTAATATTAAAACTTTTAAAGTTTTAAAATTTTAAAATCTTTAATTTTAAAACTTTTAAAACTTTAAAATTTTTTTAAATTTTAATTTTTTCGACTAATTCGAAGTTCGAATGCGCTGACCAGTTTTCCTTTTTCGTCCAACCTTCCATAAGGTTGTGCGACCAACTTTCAGTTGTGCGAAGTGTCCTGTGAAGGGCAGCCATTTCGAATAGAATTTGTTCCGACCACCTCATAGGTCTACTTTAAGCGGTTGGTCCAAGAAGGAAAATGAGCAGCGTAGGCGATTTGGTAGAAAAAAACTTGAGATTTTACAAAAATTTTAAAGATCTGGATTGGGGATATGTAACTAGAGCAGTCTAGAATATAACTATATTTGCGATCATAAAGATGCAGGAAGTGTGTATGTAACTTGCTGCCAGTTTGTGATTTAGAGTAATGAATTTACTAGATAATCGTTTATTAAAATTATATCATTAAAATTAGCTTAAATAAAAATTAAATTATTTAGATATTATAGTTTTCAGAATAAGTTTTTGTTCCACTTTTTAATCCTCAAACTAGCCGTAATTCCACTTCCTAATTCATATTTTGACATTTTTTCGCTTTCATTTCCCGTTTTTGCACTCTGATTCCGTTTTTGCTTTGTTTTCGTTTTATAGACTGATTCGGCAGCTTATTTTCTTGATTTTTAAAGGTCTTAGTTCAGCCCCATATGTTGTTTTCATGTGAGTCGGCTTTTTATACTGTATGTCAGCTTTCACCCGATTAACCAATCAATTTAGTCCCCATTTTATACCATTCTCTGAGAGTCCGCAACAAGTCCACTTTTTATACCTTTTTGCTCAGTCCGTTTCCAGTTCTTTTCCGCTTTTTGTACTGGCCCGTTGAAAACTTGTCATTTTTGCAGAAATCAAATAACTCATCAGTTCTTGAGCTACACAAGCCGTAAAATTAAACTAAGGGTGTCGATTTGAAGGTCTCGTTGAGGCCGATTATCCGTGAGATGAATCGTAGAAAGACTATTATTGACAAACGTATGCAATTACAGCAAGAAGTTGGTTGAACGGTAAAAACGCACCTCCTTATCATGAAATGAGTCAAGGAGTAGTTATGCCGAACTTTATTACGAAGCTTAAAATCGAGGATAAGTTTAGAGGACATCCAGAGGGAATTTATTGTCCAGCGGTTCCCTATTAGACGTCTCAATGTGGAGCGGGATCTATGCCGTATAATTCGAGAATAGAACATCATTTAATCCCGAAACGGTTAGCTTACTTTCCAGCGGCTTTGTTGTTGGTTAAGCAAACAAAGGCTGATATTCGGTTGAAGGATAGGCAATTCATGTGGAATCTTTTGCCATTTGAAATTCCGTATCATAAACGACACAGTCGGTTCAACGTTGCTACGGGCGAAAATCGTGTGGATACTTTAAGATCAGCTTTTATGCCACCTAAATTTCGTTCTAGACGTAATCGGTTTATTCGTAAGAGCGTAAAGAATCCTAAGTTTTTGCCTAAGTATTTTTTGCCAACCTTGCGAAATCATTGTTCTTTGCCAAATATGCCATTGCCAAGGCAATTGCCACCTACGAGATTGTTGGGTGAGCCTACACCTTTTGGTTTTCGACGTGAACATGGACCAAAGAGCAAGGGTGCTAAGATCAGGGCACGTGAAGAGTTGTTACAAGCAGAATCGGTTCGCCTGGAATATAACAATTATAGTGCTGAACCGGGGCGCATTCGTAACATCGCGCCAGAGTAAACTGCCCACTGGGTTTTTCATATCATGCAGACGCACAGCCTGTATGTTTAACTTCTGGTTGGTGCGCGACAACCTCACTATGTGCTGACTGCAGCTCACTACAACTAGTATCTGTCGTGTACGGTAGTCAGGTTACGCTATACTTTTTGTTTATCCAGTTTTCTTTTTGCAAGGTACTACTTTCTGCTACATTACTACTACTTTTCGTATTAGCAGTACTGTTTTTGGTCATACATTAATCGGAATTTTGAAAGCTAACTTGTTACTATTTTTACTAAAGCTACGTTTTGTTGTTTACTTCTTGGAATCTTTTTTACGGAATTGTTGTACTTTTTGGATAGGCAAGCAATTATTTTGAAGATACGTAGTTGTTTTGTTTTTGTTGAAGCAATATGCTTAAAGAAGCTCATATATACGTTCAATAATTAAAATGCCTCATCTATTACGTTTAATTTGAAGATTTTTTGCTTAGAAGTTTAGCTTGCTCATAATTCTTATGCAGTGTTTAATCAGTATTTTTCTTTTTTTGTTCGTTAACTGGTATTTTTGTAGTATTAATCCTAAGGCATTCTATGCATAATCTACTTTATTTCTGTATTTTTGTTTGTTGTTTTGTTAATCTCAGTAATATGTGTGACAGCTTAGCCCGTATCCTGAAAGCTGTAAAAGTGCAAAACATAAAAGGCATCGAAAAGAGGCAAAAGAGGTCTAATAATGATAAACGAAAGACAATAAAATATGTGATGCCAGCACTTAGTAGTTAGGTTCGTTAGGACAGCTTCATTGCTTATGTTGTATTGTTTATTTTGATGGGCAAGCTAAGCGGAAGCTATTAATACGGTGTTATTTGGAACTTATTTAGTTTGGTCTTTTTGGAAATCTATAGTTAATTTTTGTTTTGGTTTTTGTGGCTTTGTGTAGAGATAGTTAGTTAATTGCTTTGTATTTTTGCTATTTAGTCGTTTAGTATCTAGTTGTAGTTGCTTATCTTTAATCTTTCTCGTACACATTTAAAATTCAGCTGATTTGCCATTTCAAGGGTGTATAGTAGCTCTTATCTGTGTACATTTCTTTTCATTTTCTACCTTGAACTTAGACTTTAAAGCTCGGAGAAACATGGTATACTGGGTGTAATTATGTGTTTTGTACTTTAGAATCTCATCTTTAATCTTTGAAGTGAAGGTTTAGTCACAACTCCAGTGGAGTCCGCCTTGCCGTGGTGGAGATGCATACGGAAGATTCCTACCAAATGGTTCCTTCTCGGGCTGCCCCAACCAGGAAGCCCGCCCCATCCCACATTCCCTATTCCGGGACGGATACCTGGCCCCCTCCTGCCGGGTTTTTCTGCGCCGAGCGGGGCAAACCGGCCTTCTTCACTCGGCTTCTGCTAGAGGCCGGAGATGTTGAATCAAACCCGGGTCCGCGGTGGCCATGCGCAGTGTGTGGACTGCCGGTCGGCCGCAACGCTTATGCAATCAAATGCACAAACTGTAACTACTGGGTCCACGGCGGGAAATGCAGTGGTATTTCCCCTGGAACTTTTCGGAAAGGGCTACCCCAAAGCTTTATTGACTCCTACAGGTGCATTGGGTGCACCACTCCTGCTCCTCCCCAGCTCCTCCCGACACTCCAGCTCCTGCCGACGCCAGCCCCTCAACCTCCAACTCCACCACCGCCAACCGCACCATCCATGCCCCAACCACTGGCTGGGGGACAGGTTGCGGCCGGACCGCAACGTCGTGGTCCTGTGCCTAGAAGGAAAGGTATTGCGTGTCTTCGGTTCCTTCAATGGAACGCTGGGGCGACTAAGAGAATCCTTCTGCGGAAACTGCTGGAGGAACACCGAATCGATGTCGCAGCCATCCAGGAGAGCTGGCTGAAACATGGAAAAACCATCAACGTGCCTGGATACAACAAAGAACATGCCTACCGACGGAGAGACAGGAGGAGGGACGCCACATCCCAGCCTGTGGGGGGCGGAGTGGTTCTCCTAATAAGGAAGGGCATCGAGTATGTGCGCCCTATCGCCCCCATGGTCGCCAACAACGACGATGCGACGGATGCGGTGTCAGTCCAAATCCTTGCCAGTGGTAGCCTCATCCCACCGCCCATCGTTCGAGCAGCGGACGACCACCGTTTCCAGTGCTTCGATCCATCCATTCTCCCCAGCAGCAATAGCACCGTCATCCTGGGGGACTTCAACTGTCATGCTCCTTTGTGGGACTCCTACCAGCCCACAGATTCGGTGGGAGAAGTCTTGGAAGATTGGGTTCTCTCTAACAGTCTGCTGATCGCCAACAGTGGAGCCTCCACTAAGGCCACCACCGACTCTGTCCCAGATCTGTCTATCCTGGGAAGTCGGTGGTATGGCCTTTCCCGCTGGCGACTGCTGGATGACACAGTATCCGACCACCTGCCAATTCTGCTGTCCTTACAGCACCTACGGCAGCCGGAAAAATTTATCAAACCCCAGCGCTACAACTACCGGGGCGCTGATTGGACCCGCTTCCAACACGTCTTAGATGAACAGCTATCCCTTCGGCTGCCCGGCCAGGAGACTGAGACGGTACATAACCTAATGAGTGCCATCACGGAATCGCTGCAAATTGCCGCCAGATTTGCTGTACCCAAAAATCATCGGAAGGATGCAAAGGCCTGGTGGAGACCGGAACTCACCGAACAGGCCCGCAAATGCAGGGACCTCAGGAAAAGGGCAAAAGCTTGCATCGAATCCAAAGCGGCATGGACGCAGGAAACCAAACGGTTTCGTGAGATGATGGTTTCGGCCAAGCGTGAAGACTGGAGAGCCTACGCCACTGGACTGAGCCTTAGAACTGACCCTGCTAAGGTAATGAGGACCATCAAAGCCATTGACGGCAAATCCAGCCAGGATTCCGGAGGAGCAATCAAGAAAAACGGAAAACTGCTTATCACGGCTAAGGCAAAAGCGAACGCTTTCGCAACGGAATATGCCGGAGTAAGCCGAAACACAGCTGGCAGGGACACGGTCATCATGGAAAAACGAAATCGAGCCGAGCTTAAACGTCCCTGCCCTTGCAGTGACGAGCATGTTCCCTCCATCTGTAGCCAATTTACCCTGACCGAATTAACCGGCGCCATAAGGAATCTCAAAACCAAAAAGGCTCCAGGCATGGATGAGGTGAGCAATGAAATGATCAAGCATGCCTCGCAACTGTGCCTGGACTCAATCCTCCGGTTGTTCAACCGCTCCTGGAAGTGCGGGGAAATTCCCAGCTCATGGAAAAAGGCTCTAGTGATTCCAATACTGAAGCGAGGGAAGCCGACGGACCAGACAAGCTCCTATCGTCCGATCAGCCTAACTCCTGCTCTGTCCAAACTAATGGAATCCATGGTCAAGAAGAGAATACAACATTTCCTCGACTCCCGCAACTTTTTTAGCCCGGTCCAAGCGGGCTTCCGGCCGGGCGCTTCCACCAGGACCAAGTACTGCGGCTGACGCAGTCTGTGATAGATGGATTCACCAGTGGTCGAAAAGCAAAGCGTACAGCACTAGTGCTCGTCGACTTTGCACGGGCTTTTGACACAGTATGGAGAGCTGGTCTAACCCATAAACTAATACGGGCTGGCTTACCTGGCTGTGTCGTCAATTGGCTTCGTCAGTTCCTCACCGACCTTCGGGCTTGCGTGCGCATTGGCCGGGCGCGAAGCAAGTATCGGGTTATGCAGCAAGGAGTACCTCAGGGAAGCAGCCTTTCGCCATTGCTTTTCCTTATTTTCATCAATGACATTCTGGACAGAATGCCTGAAGGAGTCCAAGCATCCTTGTTTGCGGATGATTTGGCACTCTGGGCCCAAAACGAGGAACTAGCCAACGCTGAACAAGAACTGCAGCTTGCCCTGGAGTCCCTCAGTCGGTGGTCACGCAACTGGCATCTGACCGTCAAAGTTGCCAAGTGTGAATCGATGTCCTTCACAACGCACAACGCTGAAGCTAAGAGTCGCCTCCATCTGAAGTTCAATGGGGACCCAATACCGTGTAACGACACCGTGACGTTCCTTGGAGTGACCTTCGACCGGCTATTAAACTTCGGACCTCACGTCAGGAAACTCCGAACTAAGCTCAGCCCTCGGAATTCTATCTTGTCAGCACTAGCTGGCAAGGATTGGGGCCTGACGAAAGAAGATCTGCGGTCCATCTACATCACCTTTGTCCGATCGGCGCTGGAGTACTGCGCTGGTGTGTGGGGGATCACGGCGGCTCCCACCCACCTTCAGGCCGCTGAGAGGGTCCAGAATAGAGCATGTCGCCTAATCTCTGGATGCTACAGTTCTTCGCCTATAGAAGCGTTGCAGCTGGAAGCAGCTGTACTACCTTTTCAGCACAGGATTCGCTACTTGGCAGCTAAATCTTACGAAAAATGTCTACGACAGCCACCAGACAGCCTCCGCTTTACTGCGGCCAACCGATCATGGTAGAACGCTGAAGTCCCAGCCAAGCTGGAGGAAGGAAGCAGCCAAAATCTCGGCAGAGGCCGGCTTAAGCGACTACCCCAGAGATCCAATACGTCAACATCTGCCTATGCCCCCCTGGAATCAAACCATTCTACTGGAAACTGACATCTCACTTAACTCGGTGTGCCCACGCTCATTGCCAACGGACGACAAGAAGCGCATAGGACAGGCGGCACTCGAACGCCTCCCGACCCCAACCTACGCAATCTGGACGGATGGTTCCGCTTCCGGTGGCACAACCAAAGATGGCAGTGGCGTATACATAGTAGAATCAGCAACTGGCCGCTGCACCAACCTAGCCTACTCTGCTGGACAGATCTGCTCTAGCTACAGGGCGGAGATGCTCGCTATCGTCAGAGGCCTGGAATGGATAGTGGAAAAACAGTGGCTGACCGGCGGAACAATCAAAATTTACACTGATTCTCTATCATCTATCCAGTATTTGGCCGGTGGCCCACCGCCCACCGCGAGTCAGCTGGAAATGGAACTATGGCGAATACTGGCTGTCTTGTCGGCCAGAGGAATCCGCACAAGCCTTATGTGGGTTCCTAGCTATTGTGGCATCAGTGGCAACGAAACTGCTGATAGGCTGGCAAAGAATGGCGCGAAACTGACCCGGTCCGTGATCCCCATTGACTATAAATCCGCGACAGCAGTCCTACGGCGCTCTTTCAACAATACATAAAGGACTAATATTACACACGACCGAACTAGGGCTATCTATCATGATAGAGGCCCGGTACCTCTGGCAAACGAAAGGGGACTGTCTAAGAGCGAACGGGTAGCCCTATCCCAATTGAGAACTGGCAAATCTATGCTGCTTGCGCAGTACAGACACACTATCAATCCTACACTACAAAACTCTCCCAATTGCCCGAATTGCTCCGAATCGGAAGAGACCCTGCAACATCTCCTCCTCGAGTGCCCCGCAACCGACGCAATCCGAAACCGGCACCTGGACACTGGGAAAGGCCTGGCCGTCCTATGGGAGAACCCTCGGGATGTGGCGGTTTTCCTCAGGGGTATCGGGCGCCTTTAGCCCGGCTGTATGGATCCGCTCCGCCAGGTCCCACAGATAATGATGATGATGAAGCTTTAGTCATTTTGTAAAAAGATGATCTTTGAAAATCCTTTGAAAACTCTTTACTATCTTTCTCTTTTCTATCTTTCTATCCTTTCACTTTTGCTATTAGTTTAATCTCTAAGGAAGCTCAATTTTGAAATTTTTAGGGTATCAAGGTTTGTCTAACCCCCTTTCTTTTTCAGCTTTACAGCTCTTTTGGTGCTTTCGCTGGTGCTTTATTGCTCAACATCCTACTGATGAGTCTCCTGCCATAAAATTAGTGCCTCAACCCAGTATTTGCCATTTACAATTTCGAATCTTTGAACTTAGCTTTTTGAATTTAGTCTTTCTGTTAGTCTATAAATGTCCTTAAATTTTTGTCTTATATTAATCATTTCACTTTTCTGTCATTCCATATGTTTTGTTTAGCTAGGACTTTTCTTTGTTGTGAATTTATGTTGTGATTTTTCTGTGTTTGTTTTCGTCTTTAATCAGTTGGTTTTTGTCAGGTTATTTCTTTGGTTTGTTGGTATTCGTAGGCACTCATTCTTTTTCGCCGGGGGATGAACGGCCTAGTTCATAGATGAACGGCTATAATTATGAACGGCTGTAAATTGTGTTGTGTGGTTTTGAGTTAGGGATTTTGAAAATTCTTTATTTTCGCGCAAAGAAAATTGATTTATTTTTGCTTTTGAGTTAGGTTTGGTTTAGTTTAGGATTTCTGTGAAATTATTTTGATGTTTTCTAGTTTTTCTATTGTTTCTTTCTAAATTATCACTTACTTCTTTGCTTTCTGATGATTAAGTTAGGCCCAAGAGTTGAGTTAGGAAGGAAAGCACTGTACATGGTAGTTTCTGCTCCTTCTCTATATTTCTCTATATTTCTGTTATTCTTGAGTATTGTCTTGTATTCTTTTTCTGTATTCTTTGTGTTATATATTCACTTTTGAACTGTCAGCTTACAGCTATATGTTATCTTGTAAAATATGCAGTTTAATGCCATGTGTAAAATCCATTTAACAGTTATGTTGTATGTGTTATGTATTAATATTTTTCTACTGTGTAAAGGATATTTTTGTCATATTTAGTGGAACTTTAAATTGTTGTAAAGATAAATGTAGTACGTTATTCTTTTGAACTGCTGTATAGTGGAAAATGTGGTATTTAGTTTTGTAAAGTCAGTCATTTACTTTATTGCAAGAGCTCTATAAACGTGTTTGTAAGTGTAAGTGGTTTTGTGTGTAATTGTGGAATTTTGTGTGATTGTTATGGTTTTTATTCATAGTGGCTAAAGGGTACTTTTTTCATGTTGGGTTTTCGTTTTCGATTATTTCTTTTTCTAATTCTCTATATTGAAATACTACTTCGCTTTAAAATGCTATCAACTTTGTTGTAATGTTGAAGTCTAATCCCCTATTTTGGTTCTTAGCTTACACTACTGAATTATCTTCGCTACCACTTCTCTACTATCTTTCTGAAAACTTTTATTCTTTGGTAAACTACTTGTACTACTTGAAGTTCTTTTTGTTATCATGGGTAGTAAATGCGCCAGGACTTCTTATGGTTGCTTACTGGTCGCCCATGTCTTTTTCTCTTTGTCTCGAAAGTACTTTTCTCTTAAATTTTACCATCTTAAAACTCTCAACAATTATGGTAGCATCTCTCTTCTACTTGGAAATTTTATCAGGCGCTAAAATGTTTCGCCAGGGGATAATGTTAAATACTCGCTACAAGCAGTTGTATTTCACAAATCTTTTGAATGATTTCTTTATCACTAATGTGTAGAAACTTCGGTTTTGTGTTTTCAGAGATACTGCGCTTTATTTTGTTGTGTATAGATGTGCAAATCCACTGGGATTAGCCGACAGGGACGAGTGACCCCTCCTGCGCCAGGGGTTATCAGGCGCAGACAAAGTTACCTGTGGACCGGACCACTGGAGGTTTCCCCCTATCACCATGCCGTAATCAGTGCCACAGCTAAGTTGTATTTGTGTAACCTGCTCTGTTAATTAGCTGTTAAGTTAAACTATCTCAGGGGTAGACCAATGTAGGATAAATGTTTGACTCAAGGCTTGGGGGTGACAAAGGTCCCCTGGGTCTTGTGTCAAACTAAAGAAGATTTTAAATTGCAAATTAATGTAATAGTTTATTATATTTTGCATAAAGAAAGATAAGCACAATTTGTACCGAGATGTTACAACTCAACGGTTAAAACTAATTTTACAACTTTTGTGAGGGGACACCCTCCTAACAGACCGTATATTTCCTACTATCCTGTCTCAGTGCTCGCTATCCCTCCGACTCCATTTCTGCAGCCACTTTTCCCCCTTTTGCCTTTCGAGCGGGCTTTCAGTTTAGTTTTTCAGCCTACCTAGTTGCTATTGCCATGCGGGGGGCAGCTGCATTCGGAAAAACGAATGTAGTTGCCTTGGGAGTGACTGAAATAACCGTACGGTAGCTTGCTCAGGGATCACGTTTTCTGTCCGTGATCTTCTCCTCTCCGCCTCTCGACTGCGGTCTGCGGGGAGGGCCACTGACGGGCCGCAGTGCGTGCCTAATAGTGGTGGGCCACTTGCCAAAAAAAACTTCGGTTTTGATCCTTTCGTTAATTAGCCAACTTCGATAATTAGTCAGTATTAGTGTGTCTTCGGTTGAGTCAAGTGGCCTGCGGGCGTTAGTATTTGTCTACATTGCAATAGCTGTGACCGTTTATGGTAGTGCCTTCTACATTGTAAGTTCTGTAAAGTAAACTAATCATGCCTCTTATCTTTTAATTAGGGAAGGTTTAGTTATTAGTTAGGGTTCTACTTTCTCGGATTGGGTTGCACCCTAGGCTTGCCTGCAATTGATTCGCCTCTCTAATTGCCGGCAAATACCGGACAGTTTGCCGGTAGTTAATAGGTCCTGTTGCATAAAAGTTTTATCAGTCTAACAGTCTAACAGTCTATCAGTTTAACAGTGGTTTCTGTTGCATAAAGTCTAACACTGTTCTCACTGTAACTGATAATTAACAGTGTTATAACTGTAAATCTAACAGTGCTTGTTGCCTATACTTCAATAGTGTTAGTTTTTGACAGATAATTTAGAGCTACCAGTCCATCAGTCGTATAGTCACCGTTAGGTTTTGTATAGTATAGTACGGATAGTAATAATACGCAATGATAAGCAAACTACCACCGCCTTAACCAAAAGATACACTGATTATCAGTCTGATAATCAGTGCCCCGAAATTTGCACTTAAATGCCACATCTACACTGATTATCAGACTGTTAGAATAAACTTGTTTCTAACAGTTGTTTTATGCAGCAAAATTTCTAACACTGTTAAATATATCTAATAGTCTAATAATCTAACAGCTAACACTGTTAGTCTTTATGCAACAGGGCCATGGCATGATAATCTTCCAACTGCTATCCCGTAATCACCTACTAGACGTATTTTACACAAAATTACCCAGGGAGCCTTTTTAGTTGCCCCGATTGCTGTTTTGGTCGCTTGCCAAAGTTGGGGAAAGTAGGTAAAATCCAGCGCATACATTTTAGCTAATTTCTTTAAAACGAAGAGTGGTTTCATGATAATTAAAAAGTCCCCAGGTATTTGATAGTGGAATGTAACGACGTAGCGGATGCACCACGAAAAAATTTACTTTTGTTTCCAAAAATTCTGGAAAATCAAATTACTTCGAAAATGCAGTAAGATTATTTCCGAAAACTAAAGTTAGCTACATTGTATTCACTAGAAGGAGAAAATGCGAAGCTGCACTTGGTATAAAAATTCTTTCTTAACTCCAAGGAATGAATGAGTAATAAGGGTTCAAAGTTGATGTCTCCAAAACTATCACCACCTTAAAACGACTAGAACATTAACCCTAGCTATAGCCGGCATAAGCTATAATTATACAACCTAAATGGTCGATTGTTTAAACCTAGAGAGAACACCCGATCCCTACAACCTCACATCACCTATGCGAAATATTCAAATCAGGATTGAAGGCTTGAAGAAAGAGTCCAGGGCGGAGACCGAACCGCCGAGCTTCAGTTCTTGAGTAGAACGCTCTACCACTGAGCCACGTCCTTGTAAGCTGAGACTAGGGGTCTGTCTAAAAAGCGTTACAAAAGCACAAAAGAGGTGCCCTCTGGTTTCTTCCTATATATTATATATGTAATGAACTGAGTTGGATTTAATAGAAAAACTTGACTAATTTGATTTGATTTCAAAAGTGGGGGTCGCTTAGATTAGAAGTTCACTTACACGGAAGGTTAGCGCGTTTGCCTAGGCAGACAAACTTATGTACCAGATTCCCGAAAGGTGGTTTACCAAAATCGGGGATCTCTACAGCTAACCTGATAGGGGTAATAGTGTGAGTTCGTTTAGGTAAGAGGGGTTCGGCTCTATCCAATCGCACCTGGAGTACGGATAGGAAGGTTCTGACGCAACAGGTCAAAACTGAGATCAGACTGTTAGTCTTCTACGCTGAGTTCAGATCTGACTTAGACCTGAACAATTTACCTTCTGTTATTTCCGGGGAGATCTCACCTGGATCCCTTTTCAGCAGCTGAAATGTAGACTCCGATTTGCACTCAACAAGATCAATTTATTAATTACTAAGGACAATGTGATTATAATTAACGAGGACAGAACAGTTTCAAGGTAATTATTAACTACAGTTAGAATTACAATATTCAACAGGATACGAGTTACACAATTTACCAGAGTTGCCAGCCCTTGGTTGGGGAGAATTATTTTAAGGGACGAGAGATTGTCGGATTATAACTTTACTAAATTAAGGTTTGACCGGTTGATAATCACTTGAGACTAATTATTAGTCCTCTTCTTCAGGTATTATGACTGGGCACGTTAAGTGTGTTGTGCGTCGTGTGCTTAAACTCAAGTATACTCTCTATTAGTCTTTTACAGAAATCTACAACACAGGTTCAATGTAATAGATAATAACTAACTAAATTTAACAGAGTGTCGGTTCTGAACAATTCCGGTCTATGGAGTTGGGTGATCCCGTCAAGCTACACCTGCAGCCTCACGAGTGGTTTCGGACGGTTGGACGGAAGAACAATACAGGGGACGGTCTGGGCGGGGTGTTACCGGGAGAAGGCTGTATATATTGTTATTAGGTAAAATTAAATGACTAATTTTAATTGTTGCTTCGTTAGGACTTCCTCTGATGATCTCTTCCGATAAAATCTATCTGTGGCCTAAGCCAGAGACAACAGGGGAGCCTGAGCTCCCAGACAACTAACGATCAAGATGACAGCGTAATACATTTTGAATAAATTCTTGAGATGATTTTGAAGTACCAAAAAGTTCGATAATAGTATCAGGCAAGGGTCAGTTTAGTTTTCCCAAATGATCAGGCTCACGGAGGCTATTGTCTCTGCCCTAGACTACAATCTATATAGGACTCCAATTCCCAAGTACCTTCGTCAATTCGAACTGTCTTCAACTGGGCAAATCTGCTAATCACTTAATAATATCAATCTCTGTTCACTGGATACTGGTTCCATCGTACAGAAGCTCTCCGGATCAGGTTCCACAGACTACGGATCAGAGCAGGATGTTGGCCTCTCG
>JASAND010013317.1:0-31891 GCA_030248195.1 Trissonchulus latispiculum
CCAACCCGAACAAGGTACAAGCCCTATCGCCGTCGGGGACAAGGGGTAACGAAAAAATGGCCAAGGGGTGACCACAAATAGCCGGACAAAATTAGTTTATACAGTAAAATTTCAAAAAATTTCCGGCTTCGCCGGAATTTTTTAGCTAAAACGTTTAATTTTTCGGGAAAATCGGGCAAAATTTCGAAATTTTTTCCAAAAAGTGAAGATTTTTTGCAAAGTTTGACAAAAACTAGCAAATTTTAATAAAATTAGCGTTAATTTTTCAAAAAATTTCACGAATTTATTCTTGAGGTACAAGCCCCCCTGAAAATTTTTGTTCAAGGTACAAGCCCCCTCAAAATTTTTTGGGGACAAGCCCCCCCCAGGACCCGACCCTATGTTAATGTATGGTGAAAAAGGTCCCTCTGTGTCTATTGAGCCTAAAATATTCATGATAAAATATTTGTCAGACTAAGTATGAATATTTTATTAATAATTATTAAAATAATAACTGCCCATTACACTAACTCGAACGCATTTCCATTAGGTGAGCTGACTGGGGAGTTGGCTGGGTGCGCTCCCCGTTTCGGAGCTCAAAACATGAAAGATTCAAACTTGTCTGATGGCAGTCGCCATCAGCATCTACTTTTTAAGCTGTTTATAGTTGATCGCTGTGTATTCAGGCAAATATTACAACTTCCTAGTCATGATCAACTAATCTTGTGAATAGTTTGGTGTGACAAAGCAGTGAGCTTTAATAACAACCTACAACTTCACTTAATAATTGTCAGAATTCAAAACAATGAACCATGACTACAAGTTTAACAACAAAATACAGGCTATAAATCAAATTAGTACGGATGAATTGGAGTGGTCGGGGGAAACGCTGGATAGGAGGTGAGGTGTGCGCGCGTACACACAACAACACCTCAAAAAAACTAACACAAACGCCCAATGGTGACATAAAATGACTGACCAACTATAGAACTAACTTCCAAACGACAATGAAAACATAATAAAATTACGACATATGTCCGTGTACAAGAAAACGTAACTCAAACCGTGTAGATTTGATTAAATCTGTCCGGTGCATACTGAAAGGTACCATCGCAGACCCAACATTCACTTTCAAACAAAACAGCTTATTCAACTTTCGACGTAAAAAGCAAATGTTTTGGGTCCGCTTTTTGAAACAAAAAGTATCTTTCACCGTGATTGGGGGTCTACGACCGGTGCCTTTACTCCTCGGATGGTTAATTGAAGATTGGATGGGATGTCCAAAGCGTCAGGAACGTAACTACAACATGTTCAGCATGCTTATAAAGAGCTCTTGATGGAATGCTAGGCTGGGACTGCTGCTTGCACTGGGAGCAGTCGTGCTAGTTTCGTGCTTTCCGGAGGGGAAAGTAGGAGTAATTTCTGCTACAGCATCCAGCTAAACTTCTCTAGGTCATTTATATCCGGGCGAGCTTCCTTAGGCGTGCTTCTGAATATTATAGGTTAGCTGAACGAAACCTCAAACAACTAACGGCATTGTCTTAACAGAACACTGCCAGCTAACAAAACAGATAAGCAATGACGATCTCTACTATTAACCTCACAACTCGGTTACAATCCTAAAGTTTGGGTAGAATTTTATCGACTAGCATTTTTCGTTTTATGTATATACCGTGTAAACATCTTTTCCTAAGTTGATATATATACAACTGCCGATGTAAGCCCGCTTTTGTAATGCCTACATTGGTAGCAGTTGAAACGCTATTCTCATAAAGGGCCTGTTTGCATTGTGGCTGCGTTAGGTCGTTATATTGTTTTTCTGTATACCCTTGGCTTTTGCCATATTAGTAGGTTCGCTAACCTGAGTGTACATTTTAGCGGTTAAAGCAACAGCTTCGGTACCTATCGCCTTTCCGTTTTATATTTTCCACAACCCAGGCTCAACTAAGATTTTTAATTGACAACCCTGGTTGTTGTAAAGTTTAGAGGATTTAGTAAAAAGAATATGAAATTTCAATTTTTTCTTTACTAAATCCCCTAAACTTATTTTGAAATTATTGCAGACATGGTTCCCCCACATCTGCAAAACTCACTGTCACGTTCTTAAAAATTTGTGCCAGGATGGAAAAATAATTACGCAAGTGCTCGGAAACGTTCATGTCAAGTTCACCGTTCAAGCGCACCACAGAATCGGCCATTGCGAACATCAGTTAGAATTTGTTTTTCTGCCAGCGTTCGTCGAAGAAACTTTGGTCCCATGGAACATCTGCTAACAAAATTCTTGGCTGATAAGTCACGCTCACCCATTTCAACCGATTCACACTCCCATCTGACATTCAAATCGTACTAATGTAATGGCAAGCTTAGACGTCTGTTAAATCTTTTCCTGGTTTCTTGATTACTTAGCTTGGTTACTGGGTTAGCACCAGTACCAGAAGCGTGCAAAATTTTTCACAACCATGTAGATGGCTTTCGCAACCGTGATATTCCTACACAACATCTTTGTAATCGCTGTCTTACTTGGGACTGTAACAGCCGTTTGCAAAAATCACAACTCTCGTTTTGCTTTCGGGATCAAGCACTACCAACCTTTGTTCCCCTGTATTTAGAGCTGTTTTAATAAATCTGCCAGTAATAAGCGACACATAGCTAAGATATTGCATTGCACCTGTTGTTTTGTTGCGTAGCAATGGCTTAAAGTCTTGACCTTTATGCCTAACAGCATAGTTATTTGCTTTCCCTTTGCAACCGACAGATACAGTGCATTTGCATCTAGTTTTCACAATTCGGATTCCTCTGCGCCAGGGTACAGTTTCATGCCGATCCTGAAGTGTCGCCCACAAAGACTAGTAATGGTCCACCTACTAACCCAATTTTTGATTACTTTCATTATCCAAAAAACAAAAATAGATATAGGGGGAAGCCTAGCTTTAACACATATGGTAGCGCTATACCTGGTAAGCTGACATATATATGCCTATCAACGCCTAAATATAAATATTCCTGATAGTGCTGCTGCAAAGCAAACAAAGTTGGCTGCGATCATGCCAAAGATAATATTTAAGCAAGTCCCAAATATTGTTAGCACGCCAAGTTTTCAAAAGACTATCATAGTTTTCTCTGTCTGTTTTTGGAACAGATTTTAAATTTAGTGTCTGGATTGCTGTTTCCGAACTAAATCCTTTAGTCAACAGAGCGCTGTATGCATTTTGCTCAATCTCGAGCACATTTGCACATGATATTGAACTATAAAAACATTCTTTTACTCATACGACTTTAATCCTTTACGTAAATAGATAACACTTGCTAAATAACATATTTCCGTGCTCTTTAACATTCTGGGACCAGTCCCGGATTTTTAGGCCAAAAGATAGGAAAGTTTTGGTTTTTGGCCTTAGGCTTCCAGTAGGTAGACCAGGCACGGGATTGGTTGTTATGGCTGGAAAGAGGACACCAAAAGGAATATTTTTGCTTTTACAACCTTTGAGCTATCTCCACTGATTAAGTCAGTATAAGCAAAAAACCATTTTTAGGGTCAAAAAATGGCCATTTTGGAGGAAATCAGTTTTTTCAAAATTACTGCCAAACCTTGCGAACAATTTTGTTCCATTTATACTCAATCGATACAGCGTCCAAATGCACACTTTATGAGTCCCTATTAGCTGGACTTTATTGCTTTCAACTAGAGATTTAGTCGGAAAACCATTTTGGCAAAACTGCGGTTATTTTGTTTTGAACATCGATTTCTTAAAACCTACTCGACAGATTCCGGAAATTTTCGACAAAATGGAAATTCGTACTAAAGCGGAGGGTCGTTTTCTTGGTTTTGGTTAAAACGTTCACAGTTCCGAGAAAATTTAGTGCAAAGTTTAAAAATTTAGTGCTCTCGTGCATTTGGCAAATTTTCTCAACCGTTGAGTGATACTGAGCAAAACCCCAATAAACTTCCCTCGACCCATATGTCCTCTCTATGATAAAACAAAAAGAAAATTTGTATGGTTCCGCAGTTTTGAAAAATCAACGTTCTAAAATTTTTGGTCTGTATTTCGCCGTTATGTGAGAAAATATTTGCTGATTTTTTAATAGTTTTGCTAGCTTCGTAAAGCTCATGTGAATGTCCTGTTTATAAGCTTTAAAACGATGTATAAAGCTCTTTCAAACGCCCAAAATTGCGAAAGTTATAGCGTTTTAAAAAAATCACCACAAAAGCACTGCACAAAAGGATACCACCACCTTAACAAGGTAGCCTAGGCTTAGCCGTGCGCTCTGGTCACCACCAACTGAAACTGAAACTGAAACTGAAACTATAACAGATTTGGAGCTGAAACTGAAACTGAAATTAAGCTAAACCAAGAGCTGAAACTGAAACTGAAACTGAAACTGAAACTAGAACCGACTTTGAGCTGAAACTGAAACTGAAACCTGTCTGAAAGTGGAGCTGAAACTGAAACTGAAACTGAAACTGAAACTAAACAGACCAGAGTAAACATCACTACTCTGGTGTCGCCAGTTCATAGCAGAAACATGATTTTTCCATTTTGGTATTACTGAAATCTCTAATGTAATTCTGCAGTAATGACTTTTGACTACCAGCATAGACCATGATATCAAGAAAAATCAAGCGCGGTGTAGACACAGCTAAGTACTTAGTTCCCTTTTTAATAATAGAGCCAATTGGCTCCACTTGCAGCAGTAACTCGGGAAAATGTCCCGACCGCAAAAGCTCTATGTTATAGCCAGCACTATTGTATCCCAAAATGGGCAGTCTATCAATGTGTACATTCAGCTCGTCACGTCAATTGCGAATTTTTGCTAAATCTTTAAAATTTTCAGTTTCCGCGAACTCATATTCTAAAATATCTAAATCATCCAGCAAACACTGAACGCTCTTTCAGATCAAATCAGCTCCAACTTTGCTCAACTGACATATATACTTAGCGAAAGCTGAAATACAGACGTCGCCAATGAAAATTTACTTTTGGAAAGCCTGAAATATTTGAGGTTACTCCAATTGCACAGACCTTATGTCGCTGTGTGTAAGTAGTGCTAGCTGAATTTGTTGTATGTGCTGTTGGTTTCAATAAAAAGCTTTCGCAGTCAAACACGCAAAAATACATAAACTAAAACTAAACTAAACGTACCTTTAAAGTCAACATTGTAACATGATGTATTTTGGAAATAGGAAAACAAGGGATTTTGGACACTTCTATCCCTCGGATATTTAACTTTTGACCTTTTCACAAACCTGAACCACTTCATTCTCAGACAGTTTAGGACAGACAGAGCAATATCTTGAGACCCTAAATTTACAGGAAAGGTAGCTTCCGAAGACAAAGATGGGAGTGGTTAGGTATTCGTCAGGACCAGCAATATTCGGGGCTATTATGATCTTAAGGTGGTGGTATCCTTTTGTGCAGTGCTTTTGTGGTTCTTTTTTGAAACGCTATAACTTTGGCAATTTTGGGAGTTGCAAAGAACTTTATCGTTTTAAAGCTTATTATATGTACATTTACATGAGCTTATAGAACTGGCAAAATGAGCAAAAAAACTAACAGAAATTTTCTGACAAGCTGACATCTAACAGAATGAATATAGACCAAAAGTTTTTGAACATCGATTTCTCAAAACTGAAGAATCGGCCAAAAGTTCTTTTTGTGCCACGATATGAAGGACATGTGGGCCGAGGGACGTTTTTTGGATTTGGCTCAGCAGGTCTTAACGTTCGAGAAAATCGGCCAAATGCACAGTAACACGAAATTTCGCAACTTCGCATTGAGTTTTCTTGCAACTGAATATGTTTTAGCCCAAACCAAGAAAAACGTCCCTCCGCAGAAGTGCTAATTTCGATTCTGCCGAAAATCTCCGGAATCCGTCAAGTAGTTTTTGGGAAATGGATGTTCGAAACAAAATAGTCGCAATTTTGCCAAAATGGTTTTTCCGCCAGATCTCTAGCTGAAAGCAATAAAGTCCGGCTAATAGGCATTCATAAAATGTGCATTTGGACGATGTATTGATTGAGTATAACTAAGCCAATTTTGTACTTAACATGTGGCAGTAATTTTGAAAAAACTGATTTCCTCGAAAATGGCCATTTTTTGACCCTAAAAACAGTTTTTTGCTTATGCTGACTTAACCACTGGAGATAGCTCAAAGGTTGTAAGAGCAAAAATGTTCATTTTCTAGTCCTCTTTCCAGCCATACCAACCAATCCCGTGTCTTGTCTACCTACTGGGAGCTTAAGGCCAAAAACCAAAACTTTCTTATCTTTTGGCCTAAGAATACGGGACTGGTCCTAAAATGTTAAAGAGCACGGAAATAGGTTATTTCGTAAGGTTTAGCCCTTTGCGTAAAGGATTAAAGCCGTAGGAGTCAAAAATACCCGAAAGGAAACCAGCACCTTAAACCTATGAACCTTTTTGCTATCGGAATAAAAGGGGCCTAAAAGTTTTGATAGCCTCTAATAATAAACTTCCCAAATTATTGCTAAATTATTATTTGTACTATTGTTTGGTAGCCCGATAATTATTAATAATTCTGTGTAAATTTTATACGTTGTGGTGCTATCTTTACGCTCATTATTTTAGAAATAGTGTAAATAGAGTAAATAGTGTAAATATGAAAAGATTAAATCTGGAAGAAATTAAAAATAGTGTTCCTTAATCAGCAATAAAAGGCCAAACGGAATGGTCCTCTGGATTCATCCTCAGAGACAGAACTACCAACGAAGTGTCATTCTACTACGCAAGCAACAACAGGCTTCTTCGATATGCCCAAATTAATTGTCAACAGAAAGTACTTGACTAACTTCATTGATGATATGGATGCACGTGGATGTGCTAGAATGGGCACGACAACAACACCCTAATACTAAATATGCTGTTGACAGCTTAACAAATATGTTGGTAACTGTGTATTGTATGCCAAATTATCCTATTGGTTAACTGTTGTGTAATGTACGTAACCGACTTAAGGGGGGGGGCTACTAAAATCGGTTTGCCCCGACTTTGTCCGATTGGCCTACCTTTCGGCACAGATATAGAGCATAGGTGCGGAGATCTTAGGCGCCCTCCAGCCGTGTGCAGCCAGTGCTTTTATGTGCCCGACCCCCCACTTTTACAACTGCCAGCTTAACTGATTAAAAGTTTCTACTGACTGCTGAATCCTAGCTTCAACGTTGCGATGTGGCATAGTGATGTAGCAAATGTGTCCCCATCTGCAGAAAAATACTAGCAGTCTGTATCTTATCTGTATCTAAGTGAATTGATGTTCAAAGTTGAAGTTTCGCCAAACATCGAAACATTTTGGCTAACGAAAAGAAAATTGTAATTCTGGTGGTGCAAGCTATAAGGCTGCAATTTGGCACATGCCGTTCAAGACCTTTTAAGTCATCGCTGGGAAGTTTTGGTTGATGATACCTCGAAAACAAGCAGACTCTCAGCCGGGCCGGCCACCGGCTCAAAAGCCGCCGGCCGCCGGCTTCCCGGCCGTTCTAAAACACTAGTTTCAAGTCAACAGTGAAAGTGCCGGGCAGACACTATAGGTGACATGGATAGGGTGTCCCGGAAAATCAGGAATTCTACTTGTTCATTGTCGACAACAAATTTGGGGGGAGTCGAGTTATGAATTGGGCTCGAAAGTTGTTCCACAAATTATTTCTTTTTATGCCTTGAACAATTTTGATGACTATAGCATTGCTTCCACTAATGAGTTTCTCAAAGTTTAGAGGAGTTTATGTCAGAATTGCTAGACTTAGTTTAGTCAATTTCGTGAAACTTTTTCAATGAATGTTAACGCACGGGATTGACTAGGCACTTCATTTATCTAACAATTTCTGGTCATTGTAAAACTCAGATTAAAGTTCAAAATAATACCAAAACTGTTATAGGAGTTATTTGAAATAGCTTTTCATTTTCGTGGAACCGCAAAGTTCAAGGTTATGATTAGTATCAAGAGTAGAGTTATTAAGAAATTTCTCGGGACCGGGACCTTGTACCGGGCCCGGGTTTGCTAAACCGACGTTCCTGGGCCACGGGCTGGGCCGACCCCTGCCCGGTCCGGGCACGGAGGCCTGATTCAAGGCCCAGTAGACCCTGCGGGCCCCGGCAGTCCGGAGTAAACCCGGCCGAACCGATGAAAGAAAGCACGATATACAAAAAGCAGTGCCAAACAATAGTTTCTGCCATTTATTACAACTTAAGCAGCTCCTAAATTTGACTTTCTAGTGAAGACATTTTGACATTTTTCCTTCAAGGCCTTTAGTAGTGGTAAGGTCTAGTATACTAGTCAACTGAGTATACTGAGTATACCAATATTTCCGCTACATGTTCTGCAAACCTCAAATAGTAGACTGAAGAAGTTACCACTGAAGAAGTTAGTTATGTTTAAAATTTCACGCAATACGCTACAGTTGGGGATGACAATTAAATAAATAAGTTCAAAATTTGTGCGACCTTTAATCTTGCATGTAGGAAATTTATATCTTTAAAGTCTGTCTATACAAATTAAGAATTTGTAGCATAGATCTAAATTTTTTACGGTGCTGGTAATTGTCTCTCCAGTCGAATGCTGTTCTACTATCTAAGCAATATATGGCTAGCGGATATATATATATATATATATATATATATATATATATATATATTGTTGTCGAAAAACATTCCAGTCACCTAAGCTTTGGAGTAGTAAAGGAAAGACTAATGTGCCTCTTCTTAGAAAACTCATGTGCTCGGACATAGGTCAACAGTCATTGGTGGAACTATTGCTAAAAGGTCATAGCAGATATAGATACAGCCAAATGCTTGCAGAGCATGATAATCATTCAGTTGACTCTATTTGATTCGTAAAGTTACTGCAATTTTTGAAACATCATTTCAAGACAATGGAACGCTATGCGAGATTTTCAATATTTATTTCACAGAACTTTTTAATAACACTTGGAATGAAATATTGAAATTTATAGACATAAAAATTTACTGTCAACCCTTTGGCTGGGTTAGGCCAACACTACCAATTGACAAATCGTTCCTTCGGTTTGTAACAAAATTGTATTTGGTATACAAACAGTCAAACAATTAGTTTTATTCTTCGCTCACTCGTTGAACTCTTATGTGCCTTCGAGTTAGCCAACATTTTGGTTGGCCTTATAACGTATACTGCTGTCGATACTGTTGTGATGCCGCGCTATATACAAAGGCCAGACGGAATTAGATCAGGACGTGGTTGCATTCCATCCTGAGTTCGACCCATTATTTGGTTTTACTTAGGTATAGTCGCAACTACTATTAGCTAGTTGACTTATCTTTGTTTGCTTGCTTAGCAATGTTCAGGATTTCCTTTATTTAATTCCCACGTTAAATCATTAGTGGCATATCAAATTCCAATTGCTTATCTACATTTCAGTCCACATCAATATTTACTTTGATAGCAAATAACGAAACAATGATATAGACAAACACCTTAGGGAGGGGTAGAGCTTTATATGGATTCAGTTGTAGGTTTATATACCTGATCAAAGTTTTCATCAGATTCTCCTGAGAAATCCGCCATTTTTATTTCAGTCGACTGAATTTGTCCAGATCGTCGAAATTTAATCCAAACCCTTGCCAAACAAACCAATGTCAGGCAAAGCACAAAAATAATGGAAATAACTACCAATGCTATTTCCCAGGTTGATAACACCTGTAAAAGAATTTAGCCAACTGAATTTTAGTTACTTTCCCATTTATATATGGAAAGACAGAGGTTTGTGCATTACTTATGCAAGCAAAATGCATCCACATTTTTAACCTACTGTCTCCATGTTAATTTCTGCATTATTCGAATCCTGCTTTGTTAAATAAATTATATGCGAAGTTTTCTAGTTATCTAGTTCAGAGTTCAGCGGTTCAGGAGTTTTAGTAACTTTGTTTTTCAACTATATTCACCAGCTGTAGCATATTGCCAACCTTTTGCTGAAGCAGTCATAAAATGTTATAAGTTTTTGTAATTTAGATTTTCATTTTAATGGCGGAATCTAAGATCATCAAAATTACTCAATTACTACCATAGGACCATAGTTTCAACCATAGGACAGGGAATAAGTAAATGTCGCCTACAATACTTCTGAGGTTGGCTTCAGACCCAGATAAGATCGTCCCTAGGGGTTATCTGGATCTCTGGGAGAGCAATTTACAGAAGCTCCAGGATAAAGTTCCGGAAATCTTAAAGGCTATGCAAGCCGTAAAATCCGGAGCCAAAACGGTTTCAGATTTAGAATCCGTTTCCTCTGACGAATAGGTGAAACACCCGCCCCCTCCAAAAAAAGGAAAGTATGTTTGAAGATATTTATTTGTTAAACCACAGATTCATAGACACTAAAACAAGGTTCATCTTAATAATTAGTTAAAAGAAGAGGTGGGGAAGGTCTTCCCTTGATAAATATGGTGATCCCCTAGTTCAATAATCTCCAACTGTTCGTTTTTAGGTTGTCCATACCCGCAATCGTCTTCAGAATTAGCAACCACGTGTTTTGAAGCCAGCAATTTTCGTATGCATTTGATAAACAGACCACAAAGAGGACCGATAATTAATCCAATTCCTATACTAATAACAATACTCACTGTATTGGGGAGAATTGTTGTCACACAAGCTCGCGAAGCATCATCCGAGAAATTGCGAATTTCCGATTTTGTCAATATCGCGCGCCCAGTGTTGGTTACTTTACTTTCGATTGTAGACTTAAAGTTGGTAGAGGTGTAATGGATCACAGGAGTGGTGGAAGTTGCCACATAATTTGTAGAAGTACTACCAATCACAGGATTCGTTCTAGTTGTTGCATAACAATAATTATTGTTAATCAAAACATAGAACGATATAGGTCGCACGCAATGATCGGTAGTGTTGCAAGACTTGGAAGGTTCTCAAATTCACTAAATTTGTTACGTTAACCAGTAGAAGCACACCACAGTTATAAAAAAATCAAATTGGTTGCAAACTGGTACGTCTGATGGGGCTGTTTTCACTGGAAATTTTTTTGAGAGTATAATAACAAGTGCATGATCCAAAGCAAGATGATTGACCATTGACACATATAATGCGAATTAAGTAAATTGCGTTCGCATATTGCCATATGATAGTTTTAGTTATAACCACTGTTTGCTGTAACTTTGAACCTTCTGTTTTAGAATTTGTAGGAACTGTATAAGATATGGCACAGTCACTGAAACCAGGCTACCCTTGTGTTATCTGTCACCACGTTCTGAAAACTAAGGCGGGGCTTCGGTGGCATGTTGAGCATCACTTGGAGTCGATGCCTAATACCAGTGTAGTAACAGGTATTATACATTTATTAAAAAATATATCCGGGCCATACAGAAAAATACATTAGTAAATCTCGAAGTGTATAGTTCCAGTTCTTAGTATTTAACGGTTTAGCAAGACCCGCTTCAGAATAATCTGTGACTACTCCAATACTCCAGTTCTGACAAGACAAGGCAATTTCAGACGCTTGAGAGTGTATAGAATTTCTGCAACCTAGTTAAAGCACGTTAGAAATCACTTTAAATAGATAGTTTTATTACTGAAACTGGACAATTCTTATTTATGTATTTGTTAACTTACAACTGATCCAAGCTACCAAAATAATGTTGCTATATTTTATAGATGTTGAGGCTGAAGTATTTCGAACCAGGAAGATCAAAGAAGCCATGAACTTTGCTCGATTAAATCTTGGGAAGGTAACTAAAAAGTTAAATAGGTTATGGCCAAATAAGAGGTGAGACATCTGTAATTTAGTACATATTTGTAGACAAGTTGCTACGAGCCCTGCGGGCTGGTGGCAACCGCCTTGGCTTCGAGAGCCCCCTCCTTGTCCTGGAGGCTTGTGAAACAAACCAGACTATTACATATCTGTCAACTTGTAACATCTCATTGTGGCTTAATCTTTAGTTGAAATGGGAAAGTCGGGAGCCTAGTTCTCACTGTTTCACCCAATTTATAACATACAAGCAACAACCCACTCTAACACATATTGTAACCCTTTACAGCTGAAGCACTCGTGCTCATTTCAGCTCAAATACTCCCTCTATGATCGGCAGGTGAACCCCGGTTTCCATGGAGTGTGCTTAGTAGGTTCTTTGAGCGACGACAACGGTTTACAAATTTGTGGCTAGCTGTTTGCTTGTAACTCATCTCGCTAGCTGACATCAATACTTAAAAATTGCCTCATTTAATATACACTTGAATTGCCTCATTTAATATACACTTGGCTTTGTATACTGTCTGGTTACAGTTGATCGAAGATTCATTATTTTGACATTTTCTTCTTTCTACAGAATAGGTTGTTTTTATTTCAGATGAAGATGCTGGATTCAATCCCATTGATTACGACACGTCTCATTCAGACCAGCTGGATTCGATTTTATGAAACAGTAGTTTAGCTGGCTGGGTAACTGACCATTTTAATAAAAGAGTATTTACCTCAAAATCACTGTTTCAGAAATAGGCTGGGACATTGGCTTTGCCTTTGCGTTTATTTTTTTATTTTGCGGGCTCGCAGGAGGAGTGTCCTCGACCACACCCGTCTTCCGCTTCCTAGAATCGGCAGATATGCCAGCAATTTTTTCCTTCTCTCTGCGCACAGCTTAGGGTTACACCTCCCTTCAATACTGAATCAGAGAAGTCGTGTTAATAAAGTTACTGTTTCGGGCGTCTCCCAAAGCGTATCATAAAGCAAATTTACACAAAATGATCTTGGATATAGTGGTTCAGACCTAAATCACAATGAACTGCTATTGTTTTGAATTTTTTCTGTTAAATCTTGAAATTTTCCCGTTACCCTATGCGTGAATAAAAACATGTTGAATATGACGATGATACGACAGGACTGTAAATCAATTGATTAATTGATTAATTCAACTGATTAACAACTCAATTGATTAGTGTGTTGGGGTTGATATGTGATATGTACCCTTATTTACCGGTTAGCTTGTAATCTAGCTTTCATACTATAGTCTAGCAAACTTTAACTGGACCAAAGGAGTGAACTTGGTGGTGAGTTGATTATTCAAGTTAAGTCTGACAGTGCACACATTTTCTGAAAACTCAGAGATCAAAGTTTTCAAAAAAATTAAAAAACATTGAAAATTTTAAACTTTAAAATTTCATCAATCTTAAAAACGGTAAGACAAGAAATAAGTGGTTTCAAATTATTTAATTAATTATTCATTTATTTGGTTCATTAATTCTTTCATTCACTCTTGAATTCATCAATTGATACATGGTCTTTGTTATGTCAATCGGCAACTGAAACAGTACAATAAAGCATGTATGTAACACTACTGTTTCTCTTCATATAGACATGAACGTTTAAAACTGAATAGACAACTCCCCCTCCCCCCCCCCCGACTTGGTGCGGGGGGGGGGAGGGGCTGGGTGAAGTGGCACAGGAGGCGCCGTTCACGGCGCTGCTCTCAGCACAAGTGTATGTAGTTTCAGATTTGATTTGCAAATCAACAATAACCCATTGTGGACTGTTCTGTTATTAGCATGTAGAAAATATATCTCATCATCGCTTTTTAAAATTGATACGATGCGGCTTGCATGGATATTAGCGTCGCCCTGTCCTAGAATTGTAAGCTTAAACTTCTTGATATGTTGATATACGATATGCTAACTTTTAATTGTAAGGTGAACCCATTTACCTGTCTTGTCTACGCTCATATTGTATAATCATGTGCAGTTGCATCAGTTTTCTTAGCATCGTCCAGGCATCCTAAAATTATAAAAGGGCATTGCTAAAATATTATGTTGAGGTACAAACTTACAGTCCGTGAAATGCTTTGGCAATTGTGATTGCTAGATTGCTATTCGCAATTTGGTATTATCGATTGCGCGACCAATACGGCCGTGTTCCCTCAGCCATCATTTCCTTTTATCTATTCGGTGCTCAATTTTTTTGAGAACTGCGACGTCATTAGCAAAACAATACCGGAAGCTACCAATATAAAGTCTATCATTTTTAATAGCATATGGGACCAGACAGAGAACAGTTGCGTTCATTGGTGCGATCAAAGCTCACCCTCAATTCGAATAAAGTATAACCTTTATGCCAGTGGGTTACGATGATTCCATTGGTTACGCAGGCAGAACACGAGTCTACCGTTCAAGCGAGCAAAACACCAACTTTACCCATAACGGTGCGTGCTACAGTTAATAGCACTGGGTCTGCTGCTACCACTGGTCCTTGCACTCTTAGCACAACCAGGCAAAGCAGAACTAGCCATAAACATTTGGTGGAGGAAAGATCTTTGCATATGTTCAATTAATCATGATTCCAAAAATGTGTGATCCAAAAAGGTACAGACAGGTACAATATCTGTCGGTCTGTCACATCGAGGTAGCCTTATAAATCAAAAAATTCGCTTGAAACCAACTATTTGTTTGAAACTCTTATCCGTGCTTGCATTTATTGTTTATTTACGTGGTTTTTCTAACTACAGCTTGTAAAGCAATTGCTTGTACAAAGTCAGAGGTCTGAACCAACTGAAATTGCGCAGTAACCAGTGTGTTAGGTATGTTCACCTCGAAGATGGGACTTCTCTTGATTTGCAATAATTTTTGAAATTAATTGAATATATTCGTATTGACAGACTGTGTCGTATCCACCTTCACAGCCAACACAATTAGCAAGGTGGGCAAGACGGATAATAGAATTAAACTATTTATGAACTCTTATGCAATAGATCCCTGGTGGTTGTATTCTTACGTATTGCTTAAATTTGGTACAAAAGCTATAAATTAGCTCAATAAGTTAACTGAACTTCCTTCAACTGGATATGGAAAAGAACATTTTCATCAAAATCTATGTTTGTTTAGTATGTCTTATCGTTAGCCTCTGAGGATTATATTTACGCTATTTTGCTATTACCAAGTTATCTAATTAAAGCAGAGTTTGAAACCACTCTCAACATGATTATAACTACTTTTTACTGAGCGGGAAAAAAGTTGACTTGACGTTGAAAATTTTTTCAAAAAAGTATGGACAAGAAAATTTGTTCTCTGTATTGAACAAAGTTTCAAAAATCTAAAGCTGTGGTATCAACGTCCGCTCGGTGGTGCAAGTGTTCGATCAATGACTACTGTCGCTGCAAACAAGGCAGTAATCACTTTGAAGCCATTAGAAGATAATGGCTTATAAGTAGACCTGTTGCACAGCTATGGAATGTTTGCCTGCTGTCATCTCCGATGTCACAAACATTTTGTGACACTGGCCGAGAAGATTTGGCTTTCGATGAGATTGGATTCGGAAAATTGCAAAGATTTAGCTGACATTGTTACACCGGTTTGCACACACTATTTGGTATTGGGTGGGAAAGCCATCTACAAAACAGCATAAAGAAAATGCATTGTATTGAAACAAACGATTCAAAAACATAGAAATAATACAATAAATACATAAAAGAAAAAGCTATAGAAAAAAAACTTCTTTTTGGATTGGATTGTGCTGTCCATTTTCGGAAGGGTACTGGTTATTCTGGTCGTTACACTGATCATTAAGTGCAAACGAAATACTAGACTTCAATAAAGGACTAATTAGAATAATATCTTAGAATAATTAGAATTAGAATAATATCTCTACAAACTGCTTGCACGTTTGCAGATCTTGACCTCCCCTTTTATGAATCGTTTTGCACACAGTTTTTGAAATACCCCTACCCGTATGAACTCTGACTTTTTATCGAACACCGCTCCGTGGTAATCTTAAGATTTTACTGATAAGCGTTTTTGTCGCACACCTGGAAAACCTTCTTTAGATTTTATTTATTAAAAATGTAGCTTGTTATTTTGACATTCTTATCATCGAGCATTTAATTTTTAGATTGGTCTTTCGGTCTATTTAAAAACTAAAAATTAGTAAAAATGCTAAGCGAAGTTACAAAATTTGAGTTAGAGTGGATTCGGCGAATTTTCTTGAATTCTAAGATAGCTGTACCTAGTCGAGTATTGCACAAAAGCTTCAGGAAGGAATAACGTCTTGTATGAAAGCAGTTTTCACTTTTGTATAATTTGTAAAAATCTCGGTATTTTCGATAGAAATATATCAGTGAGTGTCCTCTGTAGATGGCGCTGTAAACGCAGACAGGAAACAAATTAGTACTGTTTGAAAAAGTCTCGTAGGCACAAGGCTGAAAAAGTCTTGCGATAAGACTTAAAAATTGTTTTAAAAAGGTCTCAAAAGTAAACCTTTAGGCACAAGACTGGAAAAAAGCCGCTTGTGATAAGACTTAAAAAATTGTTTTAGATAGATACTATGAAGTTTGTATCTCCTATTTGTCTGATTTTTGATAAGAGTTTTTGCCTTTCTTGTTTGCTGTTAACTTTGTACTTTTGAATTAATAAAGATGTTTTACCGAAACTGCCAGGACCTCCGAGATGTTTTAATTAAAATCAGATTTTCGTTGGAGAATAGATGTGTCAGAAACAGGAAATTATGGTACTGTGTCCTGTTTTAATAATAGAAAACTTTCTACTAATTTATTTTGCTTTCACAAATCTTTGGTGTGCCAGGTTTAGATCAAGTTTTGAAAATCTAATTTTACTCTAAATTGATGTAGTTAACAGGATAGATTATATTTAGCACGATAGAATGATAAAATAGATTTTAGAGGAGATTCGAGCTCATAGAAAAATTTGTCAGCTTGATGAGTTTTAGTTTTTGAAATAAAGATTTCAATTTTCGCTTGATTTCGGTGACTTTTTAGTTCAGGAAATATACCTTTGATATATACGTTTGAACCGGGAGCAGATATTGAGACTGATTAAACCTTAAAAATCTTAACACTTTTTGTGACTTTTAGTTTGTCCATAATAAGTCAATTCCAGTTTAGTCCACTATAATCACTATAATTAAACTTATCCCATCCACGCTTTTTAGGTTCATTCTTCCAGTTTCAAGCCCTTTGAGAAAAACTGATGGACACAAAAGATAAGTTGACCAAGTGAAAAGCTTATAAAGAGTTAACAAAGTGAATGAGCTGACCAGTTGACCGCTTACAGTTCTGATAGGGGTTCTTGGGTTCTAACTTTTATCTCGACATGGACCTTTTTTGTTAGCAGCGACAGCCAGTGTACCAGTGATGGAACCGTGTCACTTAAGCTTGACCCGGTGACCTGGTTGAGCCCTGACCCGGTGACACGGTGTCCGGGTGTTCCAGAAATTCAAAAATCAGAAAAATTGTTTGATTTTGCCTAAGCAAGCTAAAGTTTTGGCTTCCGTGTTCCATCACTTATGCACTATGCACAATGCACTAACGCACTGCACTGCACTAGTGCGTTATGCACTCATCTCTTTAAGCCGTTATTTTTCCACGGAGAAAATGTTTTATTTTAGTTATTAATGTTTTCACATTTGCTAACAACAAAAGAAAACATAAAATTGTAATGGTATATATGCAAACGCTCGTCATAAAATTGTAAGGGTGTATATATTCAAAAGTTTTCTTCACCCACCTCACCAAAATTTGTCTTCCGGTTAGGGGTAGTGCCAGCTCTTGGAATGTATTCAGTTTTTTGCATGGAAGGGAAATTCTGACACTGAATAATCGTCATAGCAATTCCGAGGTGTTCGCCAAGGCTATCAGTGTGTCATTACGCCTATCGTAATGGAGGTGCTGTGGTAGCTCCACCCGGCAAGCCGTCACCCTTGACATTCTCGGTAAATTGCTTAGGGAGGGGATGTCAGCTCGAACTGGGTGCTAGAGCTTAAATGATAAGACTCAACAAATTTTGAAACTAAAATTTGATAAAAGTACCATCTTGATCTTGAGTATCTTGATAACATTGATCGCTGTCACTTGATCCTTATGACTCTGACTCTGGGGACACATGTGAATAAATACTGCAATCCTGTTTTGGCAGTTTTGGAGCCAATTCCTGCCACATATGTGCAAATAAGAAAGAAAGTTATGTACTACCGAAGGATAAACATAAAGAAGTGCACTTAGTGGAAAAAATTTTCTACTTGGGAGTTGGACCCTCCCTCAGATTCGGGATAAGGTACATACAAGGGCAATAAAGACTGGGTGTCTTGTTATTGCGTAGAGTTATCCGTTTGTGCGTCAGCAAAGTTGGGCAGTGTTGAACTGTTGAACAATTTCATGTTGTCAATCGCCCAAACAGCCAAAACGGACATGTATAAACTGGGTTTAGACATAGTATAAGGTTAAAACATACTGTTGTGTTCGAAAGTTACAGGGACCAAAGGAGTGAACTTGGTGGTGAGTTGATTATTCAAGTTAAGTCTGACAGTGCACACATTTTCTGAAAACTCAGAGATCAAAGATTTCAAAAAATTAAAAAACATTGAAAATTTTAAACTTTAAAATTTCATCAATCTTAAAAACGGTAAGACAAGAAATAAGTGGTTTCAAATTATTTAATTAATTATTCATTTATTTGGTTCATTAATTCATTCATTCACTTTTGAATTCATCAATTGATACATGGTCTTTGTTATGTCAATCGGCAACTGAAACAGTACAAAAAAGCATGCATGTAACACTACTGTTTCTCTTCATATAGACATGAACGTTTAAAACTGAATAGACAACTCCCCCTCCCCCCGACTTGGTGCGGGGGGGGAGGGTAAGGGTGAAGTGGCACAGGAGGCGCCGTTCACGGCGCTGCTCTCAGCACAAGTGTATGTAGTTTCAGATTTGATTTGCAAATCAACAATAACCCATTGTGGACTGTTCCGTTATTAGCATGAGAAAATATATCTCATCATCGCTTTTTAAAATTGATACGATGCGGCTTGCATGGATATTAGCGTCGCCCTGTCCTAGAATTGTAAGCTTAAACTTCTTGATATGTTGATATACGATATGCTAACTTTTAATTGTAAGGTGAATCCATTTACCTGTCTTGTCTACGCTCATATTGTATAATCATGTGCAGTTGCATCAGTTTTCTTAGCATCGTCCAGGCATCCTAAAATTATAAAAGGGCATTGCTAAAATATTATGTTGAGGTACAAACTCACAGTCCGTGAAATGCTTTGGCAATTGTGATTGCTAGTATGCTATTCGCAATTTGGTATTATCGATTGCGCGACCAATACGGCCGTGTTCCCTCAGCCATCATTTCCTTTTATCTATTCGGTGCTCAATTTTTTTGAGAACTGCGACGTCATTAGCAAAACAATACCGGAAGCTACCAATATAAAGTCTATCATTTTTAATAGCATATGGGACCAGACAGAGAACAGTTGCGTTCATTGGTGCGATCAAAGCTCACCCTCAATTCGAATCAAGTATAACCTTTATGCCAGTGGGTTACGATGATTCCATTGGTTACGCAGGCAGAACACGAGTCTACGTTCAAGCGAGCAAAACACCAACTTTACCCATAACGGTGCGTGCTACAGTTAATAGCACTGGGTCTGCTGCTACCACTGGTCCTTGCACTCTTAGCACAACCAGGCAAAGCAGAACTAGCGATAAACATTTGGTGGAGGAAAGATCTTTGCATATGTTCAATTAATCATGATTCCAAAAATGTGTGATCCAAAAAGGTACAGACAGGTACAATATCTGTCGGTCTGTCACATCGAGGTAGCCTTATAAGTCAAAAAATTCGCTTGAAACCAACTATTTGTTTGAAACTCCCATCGGTGCTTGCATTTATTGCTTATTTACATGGTTTTTCTAACTACAGCTTGTAAAGCAATTGCTTGTACAAAGTCAGAGGTCTGAACCAACTGAAATTGCGCAGTAACCAGTGTGTTAGGTATGTTCACCTCGAAGATGGGATTTCTCTTGATTTGCAATAATTTTTGAAATTAATTGAATATATTCGTATTGACAGACTGTGTCGTATCCACCTTCACAGCCAACACAATTAGCAAGGTGGGCAAGACGGATAATAGAATTAAACTATTTATGAACTCTTATGCAATAGATCCCTGGTGGTTGTATTCTTACGTATTGCTTAAATTTGGTACAAAAGCTATAAATTAGCTCAATAAGTTAACTGAACTTCCTTCAACTGGATATGGAAAAGAACATTTTCATCAAAATCTATGTTTGTTTAGTATGTCTTATCGTTAGCCTCTGAGGATTATATTTACGCTATTTTGCTATTACCAAGTTATCTAATTAAAGCAGAGTTTGAAACCACTCTCAACATGATTATCACTACTTTTTACTGAGCGGGAAAAAAGTTGACTTGACGTTGAAAATTTTTTCAAAAAAGTATGGACAAGAAAATTTGTTCTCTGTATTGAACAAAGTTTCAAAAATCTAAAGCTGTGGTATCAACGTCCGTTCGGTGGTGCAAGTGTTCGATCAATGACTACTGTCGCTGCAAACAAGGCAGTAATCACTTTGAAGCCAGTTGAAGATAATGGCTTATAAGTAGACCTGTTGCACAGCTGTGGAATGTTTGCCTGCTGTCATCTCCGATGTCACAAACATTTTGTGACACACAAGATTTCAATTTTCGCTTGATTTCGGTAGACATTTTAGTTCAGGAAATATACCTTTGATATATACGTTTGAACTGGGAGCAGATATTGAGACTGATTAAACCTTAAAAATCTTAACACTTTTTGTGACTTTTAGTTTGTCCATAATAAGTCAATTCCAGTTTAGTCCACTATAATCACTATAATTAAACTTATCCCATCCACGCTTTTTAGGTTCATTCTTCCAGTTTCAAGCCCTTTGAGAAAAAACTGATGGACACAAAAGATAAGTTGACCAAGTGAAAAGCTTATAAAGAATTAACAAAGTGAATGAGCTGACCAAGTTGACCGCTTACAGTTCTGATAGGGGTTCTTGGGTTCTAACTTTTATCTCGACATGGACCTTTTTTGTTAGCAGCGACAGCCAGTGTACCAGTGATGGAACCGTGTCACTTAAGCTTGACCCGGTGACCTGGTTGAGCCCTGACCCGGTGACACGGTGTCCGGGTGTTCCAGAAATTCAAAAATCAGAAAAATTGTTTGATTTTGCCTAAGCAAGCTAAAGTTTTGGCTTCCGTGTTCCATCACTTATGCACTATGCACAATGCACTAACGCACTGCACTGCACTAGTGCGTTATGCACTCATCTCTTTAAGCCGTTATTTTTCCACGGAGAAAATGTTTTATTTTAGTTATTAATGTTTTCACATTTGCTAACAACAAAAGAAAACATAAAATTGTAATGGTATATATGCAAACGCTCGTCATAAAATTGTAAGGGTGTATATATTCAAAAGTTTTCAAAGCACGATTCTGCTGATTTTAGCAATGTGGAAAAGTTGGACATCCATACATAAAACTTAATGAGAACAGTTTTTGTTAAATTGGATTATTAGTATTAATGTATTAGAATTCGTTTTCAAAAATTGAATCGAAATCTTGGTACGAACCCTTAGTACCAGAACTCAGGTCATACTTTCTTCACTCACCTCACCAAAATTTGTCTTCCGGTTAGGGGTAGTGCCAGCTCTTGGAATGTATTCATTTTTTTGCATGGAAGGGAAATGCTGACACTGAATAATCGTCATAGCAATTCCGAGGTGTTCGCCAAGGCTATCAGTGTGTCATTACGCCTATCGTAATGGAGGTGCTGTGGTAGCTCCACCCGGCAAGCCGTCACCCTTGACATTCTCGGTAAATTGCTTAGGGAGGGGATGTCAGCTCGAACTGGGTGCTAGAGCTTAAATGATAAGACTCAACAAATTTTGAAACTAAAATTTGCTAAAAGTACCATCTTGATCTTGAGTATCTTGATAACATTGATTGCTGTCACTTGATTCTTATGACTCTGACTCTGGGGACACAGGTGAATAAATACTGCAATCTTGTTTTGGCAGTTTTGGAGCCAATTCCTGCCACATCTGTGCAAATAAGAAAGAAAGTTATGTACTACTGAAGGATAAACATAAATATGTTATAGATGGCGACGGATGGAGAGGTTAAGGAGAGTAAAATAGCATAGCGAAGTATATAGTAAAATCAGGGTCAAGGGACAGGGTACAATTTCCGAAAAGGTAGGCTAAACTAAAAATTAATGCAAATTTTAGCAAAAGTATAAAAATTTTTGAAATAAATTTTCAAAAAGGAAATCGCAAAAATTGCTATCTTGCTTCAAACTGGCTGTGAAGTGATAATTTAAGGCTCAATTAGCTTAAAAATCTGCAAAGAAGTGCACTTAGTGGATAAAATTTTCTACTTGGGAGTTGGATCCTCCCTCAGATTCGGGATAAGGTACATACAAGTGCACTCAAGACTGGGTGTCTTGTTATTGCATAGAGTTATCCGTTTGTGCGTCAGCAAAGTTGGGCAGTGTTGAACTGTTGAACAATTTCATGTTGTCAATTGCCCAAACAGCCAAAACGGACATGTATAAACTGGGTTTAGACATAGTATAAGGTTAAAACATACTGTTGTGTTCGAAAGTTACAGGGAACTGCAAGAGAGCCGCTGTGTTTGGCTGGTCTACAGCAGATACCGTAGCAAACTGGCCTGTAACGTTTGCAGTTGGTTGGCCTCCAGTAGATGAAGCAGCTGAATGATCTGTGGATGTGGTTGGTTGGCTTACGGCAGGTCCTGTGGTTGACTGGCCAATTGCAAGGGCAGTAGATGCTGACTGGTCGTGACTGCCCCCTTTGCTTACCCAGTTCGTCATTAAATTCTTCTAAGAGTTGGTTCATGTTGTTTCCAGTACCTATAGAAAACATACTATTTGTAGATATGCATGCTGAATAAATATTTAACAAGATATTTCAATTCTTTAAGCACGGTTCACAACAGCCAATAATTGCCGGCAATATCATAGCCAGCAATAAGATTGCCTTCAGATTGCCCATTTATTGCTAGTGTGAACAGAGTAAAAATTGCCAGCAATATTGCTGATAATCGGCAATCTCAGCTAGGAAAGTGAGCAAGCTCTGTGGCAATTAAACACGTAAATGCAGCGGCGTACAGGTTGCCGCTGGATTAAAATTTTAAATTTCCCGCTATATTGCCGGCAATCTTGGCAATGCAGTGTGAACGGGCGAATTGCTGGCAGTATTGCCATTGCCCTTAAATTGCTGGCACGTAGAGCAATTGTGTGTGAACAGGGCTTTAATTTCTACAAAATGAAACTTCACGAACATTATTAGCACTAAGAATTGTTAATCCTGTACCCAAGGGATACAAAATAACTGACTCTCAAACGTTTAGCTCGGATTATAATGAATACCATTCATTAATTAAATTTTTGAAGCTTCGGAATAAGGACTGGATAGTTTCTTCAGATTCTAGATGAAAATTTGCTAAAATTGGCCCATTTAGGTTTTCGCTTCTAACAGATATAACGTAATTGAACCAATAACCGCTTGAAACAGATCAGGGCCGCGTAGCAAAAGAGTCTCCTAAACCTAGGAGCGCTCCTAAGTTCAGGTTAGGTGCTGACTTAGGAGAATCTGGCTTCAAAAGATTCTCCTAAGCTAGGAGTGCTACCCACCACTATTAATTCTTCTCCTAAGTTGCCTAGCTTTAGCAGTAGCGCCAGTAAACTTAGGAGAAATCTTTTGAAACGGGTTTAGAAAAATCGATTGTACGTGGCCCAGATTTACAGCTGTTTTTGTATGCAAACCCCAAAACTAATTAGAACAGTAGTATTTCATGTGCAGTAGCCAAATAAATTGATAGCTTCAATTCTGAGAAACATTAACAATGAGAACACATATACCAATTTGTTAGTGATTTGAAGTTTTTGATTTTGATTTTGATTCGTGTAAGTTAACACTATATACCGGAAGATAAAAATTTAAAGGTCCTATTTTTAGACCTTTGGGAAAGGTAATTGGAAACTTAAATGGGCTGAAACGTTTTTATTCCAAAGACGAATTTCAATGTATTTCATATAAATCCTGAGGGATGCCATTTCGAGCGAAATCTATTTAGGACAATTTTTGACTCCAGTAGCCCGATCAGTTTGTATATTTTTATTAAAGTAATTGTTATAGATAAATAAAGTTACCATCATCCTCATCAGAATTATCATCAGAACTGTCCACGTAGCTGTGTGCTCCTGTGCAATTCTTTAAAATATCTGTAATAAATGGTTCACAGCTGGAATGTTTTTTTGAAATGAGTTAACAATTTGAGTTTGTGTTTGCCTTTGATAGATGAGCTTCCACAGTTCTAAAAAGGGTTAAATAATTGTTACTACCTAACCAGTAATTATAAGTAAAATTATAACACTTTATGCTGTTTAAACCTTTTGCTGAAAGCATGACGTCTAGTCAAAACGGTATCCGAGGAAAAGTAACTATCGTTGACAGCATGTCAAAAACAATATTTTTGCTTTTCACACATTTTCTATTTTTTGTAATTTATGGAATTTTATTGCCAATTAATGTGCTTCCTACTTCATATTATTTGATTTTCATTCAATGATCCTTTATATTGTCAAAAATAATCGTGCAAAAATGAAAATCAGACACTGTAAACACAGTTGTGTCAAGAAATAAGTAACTTTGAGGTCTGAGCTAGACACTTTAACGGGGTATAACTCAGCACTTTCCAATGGAACACACTGTAACTCATGATGGCGGGTTCCTGAAACATTTAAATGGACTCAAAAAGTGTCATATTTTCAGCTAGGTTAACCACGTGACTAAATACATGCCAATTTAACTGTGCTGACAATGCTTAAGGGACCGTTTTAAATAAATGGTGCACTACAAATTAAATAAAGAAGACGGCATCTGCTTTGATAAGTTGGCTACACCTTGACGGCTGCAGCCATCATCACAGATGGCACTCCTTCCTGGCTCAAGGCGAAATGTTATATAACTTAAGCTATGTTGCATTACTCTGCTACCTGATCTGGCATCACTTTTATTTTTTTCTTTGAAGCTGTACGTCAAAATTCTAATTTTTCACTTACTATCGACGATATCACTGTACAGATCGACTGGGATTGCAACTTCATACTCGTGTGTTTTGTCAGATTCTCGCAAACTAAAAGCAATAGCAGTCCATAGCGTTTTTAACGCAAATAACAAGAATTAGTGAGCTAAGACCGGCAGTCTCCCAAAATCATGAACGAAGATCACTTACACAGGGCCACAAAACAAACTTATTATTAAGTGAAGATTTTTCATCATTTCGAACGAACCGCATGTGCGAAGACTTCGGAGGATAAGTAGAATTATTTTTATTAGTAGTCAACTTGATTGTTGAGTTAAAAATAAAAAACTGTACCTGCTCCAACCTGACGGAGCACACCAGACTGTGTTTTTCAACTAAGAGCTCTGACACGAACCATAGTATTAATAATAAGATGTAGATTTGGCGATCAACTACAATTGAAATATAATTCACGTCAAATTGCAATTTAGATAAAGAAGAACGAGAACTTCAAAATGTTTTCCCAACATTTTAAACAAAAATGTTTTAATTATGACTACGTTTCATTAAAAAATTGGAAAGATTTCACAAAGGATATGTCTCAATGTTATTGTCGCTCAGGGTGTTAGGATTGCTTTCTAATGGGGAGCAGAGAAAACATTTAGCATTGTTGAAAGCGTTTAGTTCTAGACTTGTAATGTCTTATAAACTTTGCTTATCTGTTGAACTTTGCGGTTTCGATATTACCACACCATGTTCTTGTTATCTGCACATGTGCAGTCTGTGACTATTTAGGAAAGTGCATAAATTATGTACAAACTGTTTTAGTTGCATTGATGACCACAATCGTAAATCGATACGGAATAATGTTTAGAATCATTTGAATGAGATTTTTCCTTCTACCTTAATCTTCGTGCACCCCTTTTCATATGGGTACACTTTTAGCACAAAAATGCAGGTGGTCTTTTTCCTAGGCAACATCAGGGGTGCACTTTTATCAGAAAATTTTTAGGGTACCAAATTGTTTTCGTCGAACGCACACATGATGGAATTTTCCCTATTCAAATTTGTCGAATTCGATTTTACAGAACGGCTTCATTAACCGAAACATAACCTCGGAATGCCTCTTTATTAATCGACACAGCGGACACAATTAATCATTGGCTTCCGCTCAAACGTATCCTCGCAACGTTTCTACGCCAAAAATGTTCACCTTCCCTAATCAATTCGATAGATTGTTGATCATTGGGGAACAATTGTTGTCCCATCAACTTGGGCAAGTTTGTTTTTCTTATTGACCGGCTCTTTCTGGAGCGTTAACGTAACTTTTGGAGCGTAGCGTTGTCTTGCAATTTCGGTGTCTTCAATGTGCTACAAATTTCACTTTACAAGGAATTGATGGACAGAATACGATGTTCGACGTGAATGGACAGTATTTGCGACGTTCCCAAAAACATTGTTTCCGATTTCTAAAACAAAATTTTTAATCGCAGTACCGTAATTATCTATTTGGTTGTTAACTTAATAATTTATATCAATTCATAAAAATCCACAAATTGGATGAATGTGCTGCATAGTTCTGAAGCCTTCAGACCAAATCACTCACAGGCATATTGAGCCTGGTGAGATATTTTTTAAAATAGTCAGCACCAACAGGTTTGCAGAACAAATCGTAATCTGATATATTGCACGCTTATTCATCTGAAACAGAAAGCGCATTTTGGAATTTTAAGACACTCGACATTAAAATGGCGCTTTTTGATTTATTGTTTGGAACCGCGATAATGGCGTTTATACCGCCATGATCACTGGTACACACATAGGTCACATCTAGCTTTCTAATGGCTGCAGCCAGAGCTTCAGTTCAAGGACGATCGATTGACTAAAATGCAGATGATTTTTCAGCTGTCTGGCAAACGTAAACGATGCATTGCAGTGGAGGCAGTTGTATAGATTTAAACCATGGCTTTACAAATGTGATGTCTCGATGCCGGAAGAATTAGACAAACCACATGATCAGAAGATCAAAGATCAAATCACTCACAGGCATATTGAACCTGGTGAGATATTTTTTAAAATAGTCAGCGCCAATAGGTTTGCAGAAGAAATAGTAATCTGATATATTGCACGGTTCTTCCTACAGAATTCATCTGAAACAGAAAACGCATTTTGGAATTTTAAGACACCCGACATTAAAGTGACGCTTTTTGATTTATTGTTTGGAACCGCGATAATTGCGTTTATACCCGCCATGTTACTGGTACACACATAGGTCACCTCTAGCTTTCTAATGGCTGCAGCCAGAGCTTCAGTTCGAGCACGATCGATTGACTAAAATGCAGATGATTTTTCAGCCGTCTGAGAAACGTAAACAATTTATTGCAGTGGAGGCAGTTGTATAGAGTTAAACCATGGCTTTCCAAATGTGATGTCTTAATGTCGCAAGAGTTTGACAAACCACATATCTGGCAGCTAAACATTGCGAAGGTAACATATCAGATTTAAAGCCTAAATTAAAGCCTAAAAGTATAAAATGTTTTGCTGTTTAGGAGTCCATACCGGAAGCTTTAGTTGTGAGTGTTTGATTGATTTTGTGATTGACACAAGCTGTTTGTTACCGGATGATTGGCGCTAGAGATTTGAGATACGATACACAGTTCTCAAATATATAGATCGGTATCGATTTATAGATTTCTCGACAACTGCGACACAATACGAGATGGCAGCTACTGTGTCTTACAAGTTAGTTAGCATAGTTAAATTTCAGCGATAATAGCAAGTACAACTCCTGGCATTAGGTTTTGTTACAATTACAACACCTCTCACTGTCTCCTCAAAATATTTTGGAATTTAATCAATACAGATAAACAATCATAATGACATGGTTTTGCCATTCGTTGAGTAAATGTTGAAAGTTTCTTGGATTTACTTAATTATTTATTTATTTATTTACTTATTGAAATTTTATTTAGCTCAGAAATTAAGACACAGCTCTAGCGGAACAGATATACAGATAGGATCGAGAAAGTAGGTGACGGCTTCCTACATTTATGCGAAGATTTAATCACCCGACTAATAACACTTGCTTGCAAATTCCAAGTAACTTTGAATCTTTCAGAATGTATTAATAGTTCTCTTGAATACAGTTGCGGTCGCTACAATGCTGTTCTTGCCGAACGTAATTATTGGGTGTGGAATGAGACGAAATTGGTGTTCTCGGTATTTGCTCCAGTCCAACAACGACAACAATGACCGGCCTCCAGTTGGATTGAATTCGATTTGATACCCTTGCGAATCCTGGGACGGTTGTGTCAACCGACGATGCACCGGTGTAGTATGCAACTACCGTGCCTATTGACACTGTCTCATAATTAGACTATGTATGCCTTAGTTGATTGAAACTTAAATATCTGTGTTGCTCTGTAACCTTAGCAGAAGAAATTGGTTTTCTTGTTTCATTGCATTTTCGCGGTTTTATGGAATTAAACTTTGCTTTTAACAAAATAAGCCTGGTACGCCCCGACTTGATCAAAAACTACCTAAGCATTACAAGCACGCCTGAATTATTACAATAGCCATTGACCCATACGTATCAGTTCTTGTTACAATTTTCCATTGACAACTAAAATCTTTTAATGAATGCGTACTGTCATTAAACGCTTTTGAACTATTATTCAATAAAGCAACTATTTGTTCATTTATAATTCATAACCCCTTCCAAACCTTAATAATATTTGTCGTTTCTGTGAAGAGTATCAAGAACTACCTTTAACAACTTAATTGAAGAAATTGATTCTTATTCTCAATTTAAACGCATTACTAAAGCTTTGCCCTCAGAGAAATAATGAAAAACGCCTGCCTGCAGTGACTAAGGCAACGCAGACCGAAACAGGGAATAGCCGACGGGCGTGGTGGGTGCTCTTATACTGGGAGAACTATTCCCTGGAGATCTTGCCTGGTTGTCAAAGAAGGACAGTCAGCTCGGCTCAATCTGTTGCAACATAGCCAGAGAAGGTTTTATCAAAACCTGATAGTGCTATGCACAGAAAGTGGAGTGCAGTAGCCCGCGATCTCCGTAGAGATACAAATGTCATTTTGTTGATGTAAAGCTTTGCACAGTTGAGGTTTTTCAAGATAAGAAGAGCTTATCATGTTATAAACTCAAATGTTGACAAAATGTTATCTATTTTAGCAGAAATAATTTGCAATCCATACCACTATTTTCCCGTTTTATTGCTTAATGTCATGCAGTAGGTCATAACCCTAGTGTGTCCAAAAATTGATCATTATATGCAAAATTTAATCATTTTTCAATCGAATTGTGATCAACTTTATTAGTAACAACATTATTGTTCCAAACAACAATGTCAAGTGCTGCTAAATCGAATACATTTTACATTCAAAAGTGTTGACAAAAACTAACACATCGTTTTAGAAAATCCATATAATAAATAAATCTAACAAAGTATTCATCAAAGGACTGCAATGCATCATTATATATTTACAGAAAATGGGGAAATCATGGAGGATATGGTGCAACCCAAAGCTTATCAGTCTGGTAAAAAGGTAAATCGTCTAACGGTAGAGATAACAGGCACCACGAGAAACACATTTGTTTAATTTTGCTAAAAGATCGGAACAGCAGTTGAGAGGTTTGGTGCAATTTTCCAGTTCAATAGATGGAGGGCATGGTTGATCTCCTGCAATGGGGGGGGGTCGAAGTATGATCAGTTCGCTTTGCCGAAGACCTTGGCAGTCACAAAGCGTATAAGGTAGCTACTTGCACTCGCCCTACTTCACATCGGTGTCCACTACTACTAGGCATCTCTTTCAAGAATTAAGGACAACGTTTACCTCCGCTTTGAGGCGGAACCACCACTTGACACTGAGGAGTCTGAACTCCACCATTGCCGCAAGTCTATGGAGCATGGGGTAAGCACGCTGAATGTCAGTTTGTCAATAGTGCTTTTCTTGCAATTGATGTGCTTATGATTAACTGTTTGGCGATTAAAATTTGAAAAACGAAATAATCTATTTCAAATCAGTATGAACTATTGCTGCAGGAAATAACCAGAATACAATCAAAGCCTCCCAGGTGAAGCGTGTAGTTTCTGTTTACACAGCACTTGCTCAGGTAACCGCACAAGTTGCATAGTTTATTTGAGTTTCTGAACACTATCCGTGAGTACAGAAAAATTCAACGACAAAAATATACGCAAAGTTTAATGGATTCGAAGAATGTTGCTGCAAAAGGACCCTTAGAAAAACGGTCGTTCAGTCCAGTGGATTGAGCAAAATTGATGTGTTGTGCTGATTCCGTAACTCCCTGCATGCAATCATGGCTTTGGCATCCGTAGTGGTGACTGCAGGCAAGTTCTTTGCTTCTTAAAATATTTAAATGTGTTAGCTTCGAATTCAAACATGAACATGGTTTCGTGAATAGTAAGTAGCTCTCCGAAGAATTGACCAAATTGTAATTCATGCCATTGACCCAGAAGCCTTGGATTCGATCCTACGCTGAACTCTGAACCTTTCCCAGGTGTGAGATAACATCTTACTCTTAATTCCTAGGAATTGCGAGTGAAAGCTCAGTTCAAGATTAGTGCTCGCAATTTTTTATTTATTTCAGAAAGTTTGGTAGACAGTGTACGGCTGGAAATGAGTCCATTCAACTGGTTCTAGACATTTTGCATTTTGCACGGTTACCATTCTTGGAATATTTGGCCTTGCAGTGATTGGCTACAGGTTAGCATTTTTAAACATGCTAAACCATATCTCTAACTGGTAGACTCCTCGTGATAATAATTACAATTATAAAAAACAAGCTAAAACCGAAAAGATTGGTTTGACTTTTTTACAGTGGCATATGCTGAAGTTTGACTTCTTTGTTGCTCCCGTTTTTGAAAATAAAACGAAATAATTTGAAATGTGCTATACTGTTACTACTTCATTTTGTTTTATTGCTTCTATAAAATGGTTAAAGAAGCAAACAGGGGCTCAGTCTAACCAAGAGACTATAAAGGAAGAGTGAGACACTCGGCTCTTCGTAGTGCTTTAAGCTTGCAAGATGCTCGGCACATTATGACCGAAATCTCGGGGGGAGTACCACTTACCGTTGTTAGCCATATGCTTATATGCTTTTGAACTAAAACGCACCTGATTGGCTAATCTCCTATCTTATGTCACATTTACGTGCACAAGCGGACCCCTTCCCCGAGATCTCGGGGGAGCCCAATTACACGTACAGGTTTGTAAAAGCGTTAAGCTCTTCGCTGAATGGCTGAATTTTAGCTCAGGTTGTCTTTAGAAGTCCCTTTTGCATCAAGACAAATAGAAGCAATTGTAAAAGAAGTACCAATTAATTACCAACCGAAAGATTCTTACATTCAAAGAATTGTCTGAAAATTTCCCAATGTAGTTATCAATTTTATTCAATTTTATTTAATTTTATCAGTAACATGACTTTGCACAGACAAATATCTTCGTGTGCATCTCTTACTGCTGACTGCAGTTAATCTGCTGCATTTAATATCCGTTGATGGTTCTCGTGGTCAATAAGTCCTAAAACCAATTTTTAAAATAATTTAATAACATGTTTCCACTAAATCTACTAAAACACGATATTAACAGCACTGGCTATCCCAGAAACATACTTCGGGGGCGGACCATTGAACAAGCCGGAGGGACTGGGGTCTGAGAACCGCGGAAGTTGAAAAAAGTTTGAAAAATGTATTTTCTGTTCACAAATGTGGTATGTACTTCTTGTACCTACAACGTAAACTTCAAGTTTTCAGAAAAAATGTAATAATCCGTTCAATTTAGCGTCGCAGGGACAAAACTCCTTCAGAAATGCTGCTAGCTTTTCTGCAAAATATAAATGTTGGGAAAAGATGTTAAAGGAACACACTCTTATACTCAATTACTGGCATATAAAATTAGAATTGTAGAAATTTGCAAAATACAAGAAATTAAATCGCAGTATAAATTGGTTGATTTTCAAGCATTTAATAGGACTGGTAAACCTACCCGCTCCTAAGCCTAGAC
>JASAND010013318.1:0-10104 GCA_030248195.1 Trissonchulus latispiculum
CTAAAATTGTATAAGAGTAAAGGCCATACCTAAATGGAAGGTCAAATTTCACTGACCTTTGTGGAAGCGCAAATTTTGGTACCCCTTGTGGAAGAGATTTTTCTTAAGAGCACTTTTTTATGTTTTTTAACAAAACACAGCACTTGTTTAGCAAAAACAACGTTTTTTGGACGTTTTTAAGCAAAAATAGCGATGTTCAGTGAAAAATTCCGGCGCAGCCTGAAAAGGTTTTCAAATTTTAGTCGGGAAAACTATTTTTTGTGCAATTTTCTTATCCCTTGTAGCCAATTTCTTATCCCCTGTAGCCAATTTTCTTATCCCTTGTGAGAGCAATATATATCGGGACCCCCTGTGGACGACTTCGCCGTGGGGGTAAATGCCCCCCCTCCGCCCCCTTGTCCATCTGTGGTAAAGGCAGATATAGCAGAAGCCTGCTAGTCTTGCAGACATAGTCATTGGAAAAACTGAAAATATATACCATATTCGCTATTGGTGAATATAATGAGTGAATAAGCGAATATAATGAGCGAATAAGCGAAAAAACAATGTTACAAAATCTGGGCATATATCAGGGGTGTGCTCAAAAATCAAAGCGTATATGCGTTTATTTTGATACGCTCGCGCTTGCAGCAAACAAGAATACGGTTTGTACTACCTAAAAACCTTTGTACTAACTTTTTCTGCTACGCCTTTTTCAGCAAGCTATATACAAAAGAAAGGCTACATTTCTACCGGTAAGCTTAGTAAAAAAAGTGGCGAAAAGTGGCAATGCTTTAGTTACGCTGCTTCAGGACAAACGAACAGTAAGAAAAACCTAAAAGCGTTTATACGCTTTAACATAATTACACTAATACTCATTAAAAGCTAATATTCAACTAGTATATGCGCTTTTCGGGAGAAAGAATTTTGAGCACATCCCTTCCCTCATTAATTGATCGCGGAAATGCTCTAAATTAATTCCTGAGAAGAGTTGTAACTGCAAAAATTCTTCAACTCCTGGAGGGCATTTCCTTCCCAGACCCCCCGTAGTTACTTTCGTGAGTTTAATATTCAGTTTCCATAACTTTAGGTTAAATAATGGAATGATCACAGCATAATGTAAGTAGACGGTCGACTATCCACAGTGTTATTTTTCTTTTCAAATAAAAGCTTGAGGTCTGAAATTACGCACCAAAACATACAGTACCCATTTCGAGGAAAACGCACCGGATTTCCACCCCCCGTCCGAGAAAAAGTCTGCCCAGGTATGCTCAGAAGTACATACGTACCTGGCAATAAGGTCTTTTTCAGCTATTAAGCAATTGGCCATCTGTGAAGTGATGACGCCGACATCAGTGCGGTCACATAAAAGGAAAAGGCTGTCAACCTCAGCAGACTGAAGCCAGATCTCACTGAAACTGGGTCGAGAAAATCCAAACGGTACATCTGGACCGGGCAGCCGTTCCAGCAAACTTCCTTTCTCGACCTAACAAAAGTACACGTACTTCCTAGATATACATACACCAATAAAGTTTTTATCTAGCGCTTATATATACATATATAATATATATATATATATACAGTCTGGCTTATTTTTACTGGGGGGGCCCCCCACTCGGCAACCTCCCCCCCCCCATTCGAGGTTCCCCCCCCATAAATTTTTACCTCCCCCCCATAAGCCAAAAAATTGCCAGATTTCACCTTTTTACCCTAAATTTTCAAAAATTTTTCCGGCTTCGCCGGAATTTTAACGAAATTTTCGCTATTTTAGCGTAAAAACACCTAAAATTAGTCATTTTTTAGCGATTTTTGGCAATTTTTACACAAAAAAACGTAAAAATTTCCAAAATTTTTTCCAAAAATATGCCCCCCCCCCCCACTTTTGGTGAGCCCCCCCATCAATGGGGGGGCAACTTTGAGCCCCCCCCCATAAATTTTGGCCTAAAAATAAGCCAGACAGTACAGGCATAAAATAACATTTTAGAAAATTAGGAAAGCGCGTTAGGAAAGTCTTCAGACCTCCTATTCTTATTTTCATTTCGCTAAATTTTACATGTATATATACAAGTAACAAAAATGCTCCGCACAAAAGGGGATAATATGTGTTGGGCCTATGTCTATCCTTTAAATTCCGGTTGAGAAAGGCATAAATCCGAAACCGCAAAAGTTGCTGAGCTCACTTAGGGCTTTCATTTGATACCAAATTTTACCACTTTTGAAAAATTTTATTTTTGACCCAAAATCGCCTAAGTCCTCACCCCACCCCACCCACCACAGCACTCTACAGCCACGTTGGGTATGCAGTTCTATGACAATGACTTATTCGGTATGTGCACACCTTAGAGACCTTTGACTTTTCCAAAATGCATCTACTTCGGTATGTGCACACTTACAAAATAAAGGCTTACTGTAAAATGCATCTACTTCGGTATGTGCACACCTTACAAAATAAGAGTTTCTGCAAAATGCATCTACTTCGGTATGTGCACACCTTACAAATACACATTACCGACTATGGTACGTGAACTATTTTTAACAAATTACTTTTTATTTCGGTGACAAATATTTGCAATATATACTATGGATGATCTTACAACTATAATTAGGTTTATGACTCAAACTTGAATCACTCGATCAGCTTTTATACCGAACAAAATTCATGATTTCTACAAACATAAAGCTGAATTTGTTCTGAATTTTTTCTAGCTTACAGGAATGGTAAGGTAAAGGTAAAGGTGGCCCCTGGAGAATATCTCCATCCCTGCTTCAGGGACAAGGGGTGCCGGTGCTCATCCCCGGATACACAGCCGTAGAGCCAGGAGTCATGGGCGTATTCAGGGGGAGGGTTTTGGGGGTTGAAACCCCCTCCTTTTGAGTTAACTTTTATCAATACTCCATTACAAAAAGTGCAAATTGTTCTCAAAACCCCCTCCTTTTCAGTAAATTTTAGTTAAAACCCCCTCCTTTTCAAAATCCTGGATACGCCCCTGCCAGGAGTGTCACCTCAAATGATGACTACATCCGTGGAAGGGGGGCCGGCCCTTCAAGGCTTTCAGCCCTACACGGACTCCTGTTACCTTCCCACAATAGTGGTACCCATTTACCGACCAATTAAGGATGGATAGCTGGGTTGGCTAGAGCTCACGGCGAACCGACATGTGCTTAGTCCCTTGCTCAAGGGGATTTGTGAAAGCCTTGCGGCAGTGGGGATTCGAACCTCGGACTATCGGATCCGAAGTCGAACGCCTTAACCACTCGGCCGGCATGGCCTAAACGGCACGGAATGGGCACGAAAAAAACGTTTTTTAATTAGTTGAAAACTTTTCCAAAAGTCTGCGGCAAAAAATTGAAATTCTTTAAACAGTCTAGGTTAACGTGATTATAACAACAGCTTAAATTCGTTAGAACTTTCAGCTTATTGGAAAAACTCGCGAATAGTTTTTCCGAAGGGTGCGAAAGATACGGCAAAACCGTTTTCCAGTGCCGATGTCTGCTTGCTAGAAATAAATTCAGAACATGGAATTGTGTTCAGTATTAAAACTGATCGAATGATTCAAGTACAATGATTCCAGCGTCATGAAACCAGAAATGTTTTTGTCCCTGATACTCCGTGTTACCATAATTATAGTTGAAAGATCATCCATAATATGTTTTACGAACATTTGTCACCGAAATAAAAAGTAAATTGTTAAATATAGCTCACGTACCATAGTCGGCCATGTTTATTTTGTAAGGTGTGCACATACCGAAGTGCATGTTTTGCAAAAATGCCCTTATTTTGTAAGGAGTGCAAATATATACCGAAGTAGATGCATTTTACAGTATATAAGCCCTATTTTGTAAGTGTGCACATATACCGAAGTAGATGCATTTTGGAAAAGTCAAAAATCTGTAAGGTGTGCACATACCGAATAATCACCCTGTACATAACTAAAACATTATAGCCAACCAAAGTCAAAAACGTGGTCCCCGTCTTAAGCGACTTTCTACGTATATACATGTGCACAGACATCAACATACCTGAACGGGTACTGGCGAAGGTCTGTTTAAATATATTCCTTTAAAGCCTTCTACGTCTCTCAGAAGAATGAAATATTCGGACATGTAGAAATATATAGAGCCTTAGAACTGTATCTACTTTCTAAAAGAGATGTCCTTAAAATTAATTAAGTCATACATATGATAATAAAATCAAAATGATTAGACAGCCTTAATTCAAGGAACCATTGTAGGTATTATGTAGGTGTGCTTGTGGGGAGGGGGATTTTTAAATTTGGGCAAGAAATATCAAATTTCGACTAAGTTAATTCGCCATAGGCCAAACACTAGTCCAAAACGGCTCGACATAATTTTTGGGAGGCCAGCTCCTTCAGCATCTGGCTACCTTTTTTGAGAAACCCAAAATCTGGCGAACATTTTTGGGAAACCCAAATTTTTCAAATTTTTGGCAATTTTTCCGGAAATGTTACCGCAAAATTTCTCATTGTCAAACCAAAGTTAAATCAAAAAACACTTTTTAATAAACAATTTGCGCATTGACTATAAAATTTTATAGAATTAGTTTTACAACAAGTTAATCAGGTCAACCTTTTGGGGGAAAATCGGAAGTAGATTTTTATCCATTAAATTTGATATTTCTGTGCTCAAAACCACAGGCGTTGGCCGTTGACAGGTGCTGCTCTGGGCTTTATCCAGGCGAAAAAATTGGGGGTGGGAGAGGGGGGGGGAATCTAAAGTGGTCTAAAATCGCTAAAAATGCAGTCAAAATAGCCTGTTTTCTACATATACGGCTATAACTACGTATGCTTAAAAGTGCTCAAAAAACCAGACTAGACAAGACAATTTTTGACCACAAAATTACGGCGAAGCCGGAAAATTTTTGAAAATTTTGACCAAAAATCCTTACTAATTTGGCATTTCTGGGCACATATAGTGAGGAAGGCCCAAAAAGTGGTGGGGCCGAGTGGGGGGGCGCCCCACCCAGAGTAAAAAAAGCCCAGTGTGGGCAAGAGAATCTGGGTTGGGGGCCTGGGGGGTTCCGCCAAAAATTTATAAATTCCCTAAATTTTCAATTTTTGGCAATTTTTGGGAAGTTTTTGGCCATAAGTCTGGGGGGGGAGGAAAATCTGAACATCTGTGGGTGTCGCCAAAACTTGTCACTTTGGTGCAGGGGTCCCCCTAACACTTTTCTGGGCGTTGAGCCTGGGTAGGACACAGTAACAGCTATGGGCGCACCCGGGGGGGGGGTGGGGGGTTCAACCCCCCTTCTCGATCCCCGGAATTTTCGGGGAGAAAGCAAAAATTGAGCTATTTTTAGTGCATAAAATTAAAAGTTATGAAAAATTTTTAACTGAATTTAAGAATTTTTCTCGCCTGCGGCGCTATTATGTATTAACGTTTGCGTTTTGGAACCTGCGGCGCTTTTTACCTCCATTTTTCTCGCCTGCGGCGCTTTCTTATCTCAATTTTACTGAATTTCCGCGCCTGCGGTACTTCAAATAAGTGCGTGCCTGCTTTTCTACGTCATGTTTTTTAATTTTTCGCGCCTGGGCGGTCTGAAAATCTAATCGAAAATTTTTTCCGTTGAGCGAGTCGCGAGTAATAACCAGTCAAAGTCGAAAAAGCGGCAAAGATCAAAGGATTTTGAAAATCTAAAAAATTGAATAACTCACGCAATTTTCAGTCAAAAAAGTTGAAATTTGGTGTGTAGCACTTTCATACAAGGGGAAAATTTTCGTGAAAAAATCGCGGCAGTACCATGTACCAATCCTTCTGTACATATAAAAGCGGCGCCCTTTGAAATCGCACGACAAATTTCAAAAAAATTTTTTCACGAAAAGAAAGATCTCATCAGTCCGGTTCAGAAAATGTATATTTTGTGGTAGCTATCTTGAAGCGTTTTTGAGATATAAAGAAAACAATTTCGCTTTCTACATTTTTTGGTCAGACTTTAGTATGTTTTTGTGGAACTCTTGGTGGAACCAATAGTATCTATTAATGCTCCCTTTCTTTATTTGTGCTTGTGCTTGCTTTTTATTGTGTAATAATGGACTTTTAAATAAATTAAATGCATTTGATCAGCCGAAATTTTTTGTTAGACTGTTAGTAGCAAACCTAACAGTAGCAGCTCAACAGTGTTAACTTTTATGCAACGCTAACGTTTGAACACTGTTGGTAGACACCGTTCAAACACTGTTAACAAACAGTCTAACAGTAGTTGAACACTGTTAGTTTTATGCAACGAATTTTACCGTTCAACTGTTCAACTGTTAGACTGTTCAACCGTTCAAACTTTTATGCAACGGTGCCCTGAACAGAACCCTTTCTTTAAAACATTCCATTCAGCAACTCTGCAACATGATTGATTTCCCCACACCTCCCCACCCCATAGAGAGTACAAGCCAGCCAATATTCGACACAAATGTCAATTACCTCCAAACGAAATTACAGCAACTACAATTAAAATGAGACTGCTTTTAAAATCAGAATTAAAATGTAGGTTACGCTAATGCATAGCAGTCAATTTGTACTTGTTGACACAAGTATGCTATTGGCACCTAATTTTAGTTAGCTAGGGTGTACGCCGCTGTTCTTCTGTAGGAGCAGAAAGCAACCATCGAAAACTTAACTTTGGAGGAACTACAAATTAAAAGTGCATGACCTACATTTACTACAATTGATGTACTAAAATGTAGTGCAGTGCTTTTTATTTGTAGTTGAAGTTGCTCCGCCAAAGGAACGGACGTATTTTTTTCGCCTTGGTCGGTGGTCCCCCCTTATGGTTCGTAAACATTTTTTGTCTCCGATTTGGCTGAGAAATTGCCCTTAGTGTAAATCGAGGTCGCTGATTTCAAAAATCGAATCGAGAGATCGATCCGATTGATCGATTGATCAGTAGAATCGATCGATCAAAATCGATCAAAAATTTTTTGTCACCAATTTTCGCGAAAAGTCGCCCCTAGGGTAATTCGGGGGCGCTGATTCTGAATCTGCAGTCGAAATTTCTTAAAAATCGATCATTCGCACGCAAAAATCGATTGCAAAAATCAATTTTCATCGATTTTTTAAAAATTTTGGCAATAACTCGATAACAACAATAACTCGATTTTTGCAGCTCGGATCGAAATTTCGACTGCAGATTCGGAATCAGCGCCCCCGAATTACCCTAGGGGCGACTTTTTTCGCGAAAATTGGTGACAAAATTTTTGATCGATCGATTCTACTGATCGGATCGATCTCTCGGTTCGATTTTTGAAATCAGCGACCTCGATTTATATACCCTAAGGCATAGGTGTTAGGGGGAGGGGTTGCCGACCTTGCCGACTTCCCCCAAATGGAGGGGTTGCCGACCCCCCCCCCTAAAAATTTTTTCCAACCCCTCCCCCAAATAGATTTTTCAGACCCCTCCCCCCTAAAAATTTTCTAACCCCTACCTAAATTTTAGAAAATTTTTGGATATTTTAGCTAAAAATTTAATTTTTTCCAAAAAATTCCAAAATTAGCAAAAAATTGCCCCTTTAGAATTCGCTGAATTAAGCTAAAAATCGCACATCAGCTGTGAATTGAGAAAATTTTTTTCAATTTTTTTAACGAAAAACCGATTTTTCGCCGACCCCCCCCCCTCGAAAATTTTTTTACCCCTCCCCTAATCGACTTTTCTCGCGACCCCCCCCCCCCTTTTTTCGCCAACCTCCCTCCCTACTTTTTTTTGAACCCCCACCCCCACTTTTTTCGCCAGCCACACCTAAGGGCAACTTCTCAGCCAAATCGGAGACAAAAAATTTTTCGAACCATTAGGGGGGTCTGGGGGGTGGAGCCCCCTAGAAGTTGAGAAAATTTTTGAAATTTTGAAAAAGTCCGTAGTGGAAATCTTTAAAAGATTTCCAATAAAAGTTAGAGAAATTCTTTGACATAATGGCAAAATTTGTGATTGGAAAGCTTGGAAAGATTTGAAGAAAAAGCGCGAGGAACGCATTGTTAAAATTTTAAATTGTTGAAATCGATATAGAATAGTGCCGCAGGCGCGAAAAATTAAAAAACATGACGTAGAAAAGCAGGCACGCACTTATTTGAAGTACCGCAGGCGCGGAAATTCAGTAAAATTGAGATAAGAAAGCGCCGCAGGCGAGAAAAATGGAAGTAAAAAAAAGCGCCGCAGGTTCCAAACAATGCAAACGTTAATACATACAAGCACCGCAGGCGAGAAAAATTCTTAAATTCAGTTAAAAATTTTTCATAACTTTTAATTTTATGCACTAAAAATAGCTCAATTTTGCTTTCCCCGAAAATTCCCGGGGGGGATCGGACAAGGGGCCGGTCCCCCAACCCCCCACCCCCCCCCCGGGTGCGCCCTACGACTGTGTGTTCCCAGGCTCAACGCCCAGAAAGTGTTAGAAACCCCTGCACCAAAGTGACAAGTTTTGGCGACACCCACAGATGTTCAGATTTTCCTCCCCCCCCAGACTTATGGCCAAAAACTTCCCAAAAATTGCCAAAAATTGAAAATTTAGGGAATTTTGAGAAATTTTGGCGGAACCCCCCAGGCCCCCAACCCAGATTCTGTGCAGCCACTGGGCTTTTTTACTCTGGGCTGGGTGGGGAGACACCCCCCACTCGGCCCCCACCCCCACTTTTTTTGGGCTTCCCCTCACTATAAGGTGCCCAGAAAATGCCAAATTTTAAGGATTTTTGGTCAAAATTTTTCAAAAATTTTCTGGCAACGCCGTAATTTTGTGGTCAAAAATTGTCTTGTCTAGTCTGGTTTTGAGCACTTTTTAAGCATACATGTAGTTATAGCCGTATATGTAGAAAACAGGCTATTTTGACTGCATTTTTTAGCGATTTTAGACCACTTGTAGATTCCCCCCACTCTCCCCACCCCAATTTTTTTCGCCCGGATAAAGCCCAGAGCAGTACCTGTCAACGGCCAACGCCTGTGGTTTTGAGCACAGAAATATCCAGTCAATGGATAACCATCTACTTCCGATTTCCCCCAAAAGGTTGACCTGATTAACTTGTTGTAAAACTAATTCTCATAAAATTTTATAGTCAATGCGCAAATTGTTTATTAAAAAGTGTTTTTTGATTGCTTTTGGTTTGACAATGAGAGATTTTGCGTGGCAATTTCCGGAAAAATTGCCAAAATTTGAAAAATTTGGTTTCCCAAAATGTTCCGCCAGATTTTGGGTTCTCAAAAAATTGGCCAGATGCTGAAGGAGCTGGCCTCCCAAAAATTATGTCAGGCCGTTTTGGACTAGTGTTTGGCCTGTGTGAATTAACTTAGTCGAGGTGATATTTCTGCCAAAATTTAAAAATCCCCTCCCACAAGCACACCTACATAATGCACCTACAATGGTTCCTTGAATTAAGGCTGTCTAATCATTTTGATTTTATTATCATATGACTTGATGTTGGATATCCTACCGTAGATACAGTTCTAAGGCTCTATATATTTCTACATGTCCGAATATTTCATTCTTCTGAGAGACGTGAAGACTTTAAAGATATATTTAAACAGACCTTCGCCAGTACCCGTTCAGGTATGTTGATGTCTGTATGCACATATATATACTGTGAAGATGCTTAAGACAGGGACCACGTTTTTGACTTTGGTTGGCTATAATGTTTTAGTTGTGGGTGATTATTCGGTATGTCTTACACCTTACAGATTTGTTTCCAAAATGCATCTACTTCGGTATATGTGCACACCACAGAATAGGGCTTATATACTGTAAAATGCATCTACTTCGGTATATATTTGCACTCCTTACAAAATAAGAGTTTCTGCAAAATGCATCTACTTCGGTATGTGCACTCCTTACAAAATAAACATTGCCGACTATGGTACGTGAACTATATTTAACGATTTACTTTTTATTTCGGTGACAAATGTTCGTAAAACATATTATGGATGATCTTTCAACTATAATTTCCGCAGGTGGACTTTAGGTATCATGGACAAAAACATTTCTGGTTTCATGACGCTGGAATCATTGAAATTGAATCATTCGATCAGTTTTAATACTGAACACAATTCCATGTTCTGAGTTTATTTCTAGCAAGCAGTCATCGGCACTGGAAAAACGGTTTTATCGTATCTTTCCCGCGGCACGGAAAACCTATTCG
>JASAND010013320.1:0-30384 GCA_030248195.1 Trissonchulus latispiculum
TTTTGAGAATGAAATCAGCATTCCCCCATCTAATGTAGTGGTCAGCCCCACATTATTGCATTTATGTGTAGACGGATGGTTGATGTTTCTGTTTGTCTTCTGTAGTGATCTTCTCGTGTATCTCACCTTTATTCTGGTAGTGGTCATTAAATATATACTTCACTGCGCGATGGCTCGCACTACCGACAGCGCTAAGAGTACTGCCCTTCTGCCTGTAAATATGCAGCAGCTTTTGCGAAGAAAGTTGCAGGCTAAGGCTCCTGCGATCCAAGAAAGGGTGCTGAGGCTGGAGTGTTCCGGACAGCGAAGGGCAGGTTAAATCCAAAACCACGAAGATTTCGTCCAGGTATATATACGCATATGTATACACCTACATTTATTTGCGCTTGTGTTACGAGCTAACGACTGATGCATGAATATAATATTGTACAAATTTTCTCCTGTTAAAACACGCAAATTATTTCCTGAAACAACAAATTATCGCCCCTACATAATATGGGCGTAAAGGCGTCTGCGCGGCCCTCTGAGACGTTGGCCTGGTGCCAGCTAATTAGAGGTCCGGGATAATGTTACCATCGTAAAGTACTCGAGTAGTACTACAATTACCACCATACTTTTGGTTAAAATTCGGAACTTCGAAATTTTGCACTAGGCGAGAGTTACCGTGCGTTTGTTTTTTTCTCGGTTAATAACGCTTATTGGAGTGTTGGAACGATGTGGGCATTTTTGGTCCAATGCTACTATCGTTGGTAGACTGTACTTCCATGCTACCAAACGAAGGTCATTTTGGCGCTCGGCCAACTTGGCTCTGTGCCAAGGCCCCAAAGTCGGACTTTCGCTATTTTAGCACTTCGGTTGAAATCAACTTTTTTTCACAGGCTAGCAGCCGTCACGACAGGTAGGGGCGCCAGCGCCCTACCTAGTATGGGTATAAAGGCGTCTGCGCGGCCCCGAAGACCGTGTTGGCCTGGTGCCAGCTAATTAGAGGTCCGGGAGTGGTAAAAAGGTTACCATCGTAAACAACTCGAGTAGTACTACAAGTACCACCATACTTTTGGTTCGAATTCGAAACTTCGAATTTTCGCACTAGGCGATAGTTACCGTGCGTTTTTTTCTCGGTGAATAACGCTTATTGGAAATGCATTTCATGCTAAGTATTGGAACGAGGGGTATTTGCACCATACTACAAGTAACAAAAATGCTCCGCACAAAAAGGATAATATGTGTGTGTATTATTGTATCGTATATATATATCCTTTAAATATAGCTTTAAATATATAATAAATATAAATAGGTATATATATATATCCTTTAAATTCCGGCTGAAGAAGTAAAAAGACAAAAGTTTCATGGGCACGTGACGTTATTTGGCACAGCAAATATTGGTGGATTGTTCCATGTTCAGCTCACAATTTGACACTTTTTGACATTTTTGACTGAAAATGTTTGTCTCGCCTCCACCCCCACCACCGGAGCCGAGCTCAGCTGCTTAGGGCTTAACCAATGACCACTTTTGAAAACTTTCTTCATTTTTGACTGAAAATCCCACCCCACCACAGCATTTGAGCAGCCACTTTGAGCATGCAGTTCTATGACAAAAGTGGTCAAATTTGGTATCAAATGAAAGCCCTAAGCGAGCTGAGCGACTTTTGTCATAGAACTGCATGCTCAAAGTGGCTGTAGAGTGCTGTGGTGGGGTGGGGTGGGGACTAAGGCGATGTTCGGTCAAAATGAAAGTTTTGCAAAATGGTCAAATTTTGTACCAAAAGAAAGCCCTAAGCGATATGAGCAACTTTTGTCATAGAACTGCTTGCTCAAAGTGGCTGTAGTGTGCTGTGGTGGGGGGGGGGGGGGCACTTAGGCGATTTTCGGTCAAAAATGAAAGTTTTCAAAAGTGGTCAAATTTGGTACCAAATGAAAGCCCTAAGCGAGCTGAGCAACTTTTGTCATAGAACTGCATGCTCAAAGTGGCTGTACAGTGCTGTGGTGGGGTGGGGTGGGGACTTAGGCGATTTTCGGTCAAAAATGAAAGTTTTCAAAAGTGGTCAAATTTGGTATCAAATGAAAGCCCTAAGTGAGCTGAGCAACTTTTGACATGGAACCATCCACCAATATTTGCTGTGCCAAATAACGTCACGTGCCCATGAAACTTTTGTCTTTACTTCTTCAACCGGAATTTAAAGGATATATATATATATATATACCTATTTATATTTATTATATATTTAAAGTATATTTAAAGGATATATATATACGATACAGCCAACACACACATATTATCCTTTTTTGTGCGGAGCATTTTTGTTACTTGTAGTAGTATGGTGCCAAAATGCCCACATCGTTCCAATACTTAGCCGTAAAATGCATTTCCAATAAGCGTTATTCACCGAGAAAAAAACGCACGGTAACTATCGCCTAGTGCAAAAATTCGAAGTTTCGAATTCGAACCAAAAGTATGGTGGTACTTGTAGTACTACTCGAGTTGTTTACGATGGTAACCTTTTTACCACTCCCGGACCTCTAATTAGCTGGCACCAGGCCAACACGGTCTTCAGGGGGCCGCGCAGACGCCTTTATATATACCCATACTAGGTAGGGGCGCTAGCGCCCCTACATAATAAACCAAACCGACCTGGCTGCTAGCCTGTGAAAAAAAGTTGATTTCAACCGAAGTGCTAAAATAGCGAAAGTCCGACTTTGGGGCCTTGGCACAGAGCCAAAGTTGGCCGAGCGCCAAAATGACCTTCGTTTGGTAGCATGGGGGGATACAGTCTACCAACATAGTAGCATTGGACCAAAATGCCCACATCGTTCCAACACTCCAATAAGCGTTATTAACCGAGAAAAAAACAAACGCACGGTAACTCTCGCCTAGTGCAAAATTTCGAAGTTCCGAATTTTAACCAAAAGTATGGTGGTAATTGTAGTACTACTCGAGTACTTTACGATGGTAACATTTTAATCCCTCCCGGACCTCTAATTAGCTGGCACCAGGCCAACACGTCTCCAGAGGGCCGCGCAGACGCCTTTACGCCCATATTATGTAGGGGCGATAATTTGTTGTTTCAGGAAATAATTTGCGTGTTTTAACAGGAGAAAATTTGTACAATATTATATCCATGCATCAGTCGTTAGCTCGTAACACAAGCGCAAATAAATGTAGGTGTATACATATACGTATATATATACCTGGACGAAATCTTCGTGGTTTGGATTTAACCTGCCCTTCGCTGTCCGAACCTCCAGCCTCCTTTCCTTTCTTGGATCGCAGGGCCTTAGCCTGCAGCTTTTTCTTCCCCAAAAGCTGCTGCATATGTTTACGAGGCAGTCGGGCAGTACTCTTACGCGCTGTCTGTTTAGTGCGAGCCATCGCGCAGTGAAGTATATATTTAATGACCACTACCAGAATAAAGGTAAGAGATACACGAGAAGATCACTACAGAAGACAAACCGAGAAACATCAACCATCCGTCTACACATAAATGCAATAATGTGGGGCTGACCACTACATTAGATGGGGGAATGCTGATTTCATTCTCAAAACGGGTAAAGTCAAGCGGTAAAAAACTTTCAATTTCTTTCTTGGACCAGAACTTTCGACTATTTTGGGCCAGCACGACTTGGATACTGTATATATTTAATTAGGGTTTACCCTGAGCTATCGAATGAGGTAGATGAGCGGGGTGCTTTAGTGGGTCTACATCGGAAAATACCAAAATTTTTGAAAAATTTCAGGAAAACTTGGATTTTAAAAATGTTGTATGTTTAAAATGAAAATGTATATATATATAAACAAAGGCAAGTTTTGGAAATTTGCTCAATTTCTGCATTTTAAGCATCCTATCATATAGAAAACGTGGTTTTATTGCATACAGATAATATAGCAAGGTTAACAAAAAAAATCAAAATTTGGTTTTTTGGCTGGAACTTTCGCAAAACTAAACCAAATCGATTACTTTGAGGACCCATGGATAGGTCTTGGGCTAAGCTTTAAACCACCCCAGTTTCGCTGCTCTACAACCTACCAGTAAGTTGCAGTAGGCGAAAGTTTGTGATTTTTTTTTGTTAACGGTTTCACAAAAAAAATCACTCGTTAACAAAAAAATCAGTGGCGGATCGGATCCCAGAGAGCAGCTAGCAATGTTTTCTCATCAGTTTTGGATAGAGCGCATTAAATAACGTATGTAGAACCCAAAACCACCAACCTAGTGTTCCAACTCTGCCAACTGACCCCGCGGAAGTGTAAGTGGTCACTGATGGCCCCCGGCAGGGTCTAGTATGAAGTCTGGTGGCCATAAACTGCCGTTTTAAAGGCTAAAATGTTGTTTTTTTGTGTTTGTGAGTGATTATAACTTATTTCCAGCCGTTTTGGCAGAGAAACTTAGGACTTCGTATGTTGGTGGTATATGACCCACGGTCACGTGACCCCTGCCGGACCCTTCCGGACCCTCCAGGCAGGGGCGCACCCAGGATTTTGAAAAGGGGGGGGGTCGAGCCGGAAAAAATTTTTTGACGATTTTTCGCCTGACACGTGGGGGGGGGGGTGGCGGTGGCGGAGTTTTCAACAAAGAGTTCGTTTTGGGAGCCACAAAAAATGACGAGATTTAGGAGTCGTCGCCAGCCGACGCGGGGGGTCTGGGGGGCGGAGCCCCCCAGAAGTTGAAAATTTTTTTGAAATTTTGAAAAAAGCCGTAATGGAAATCTTTAATAAGATTTCAATAAAATTGAGAAATTCTTTGACATAATGGCAAAATTTGTATTGGAAAGTTTGAAAAGATTTGAATAAAAAGCTCTGCGAGGCGCATTGTTAAAATTTTAAATTGTTAAAATCGATGTAGAATAGTGCCGCAGGAGCGAAAAATTAAAAATATGACGTAGAAAAGCAGGCACGCACTTTTTCGAAATCTAAATAGAAAAGTACCGCAGCCAATTCAGTAAAATGGAGGTAAAAAAGCGCCGGAGGTTCCAAAACGTTGTAAACGTTAATATATACACAATAGCGCCGCAGGCGAGAAAAATTTTAACAATTGAGATAGAAAAGAACTGCAGGCGAGAAAAATTTTAAAAATCGAGATAGAAAAGCGCCGCAGGCGAGAAAAATTTTAAAAATCGAGATAGAAAAGCGCCGCAGGCCCGAAAAATTTTGAAAATTCAGTTAGAAAAGCGCCACAGGCCCCAAAAATTTTGAAAATTTAGTTAGAAAAGTGCCGAAGGCGAGAAAGATTTTAAAAATCGGGATAGAAAAGCGCCGCAGGCGAGAAAAATTTTAAAAATCGGGATAGAAAAGCGCCGCAGGCGAGAAAACTTTTAAAAAGCGAGATAAAAGAGCGCCGCATGCGATAAAAATTATAAAAATCGCGATAGAAAAGCGCCGCAGGCGCGAAAAATTTTCATAATTTTTAATTTTATGCACTAAAAATAGCTCAATTTTTGCTTTCTCCCCGAAAATTCCCGGGGGGGTCGGACAAAAAGGGGGGGGGGTCGGAACCCCCAAAACCCCCCCCCCCCTGGGTGCGCCCATGCCTCCAGGTACCAACTGGGAAGTCAGAAGTGCCTACAAACGTGTCGTAGGGGGTTTTCTAGTGCGCAGAATTCAAATCTGGCATTAGTTTTTGGGTAACTGTAGTCTAATACTGACTTCTGGAATCACGTTTACCGTCGGACGGTTCAGACCAGGCTGGTTATCAGTTTGGACTCCCAGAAGTGTCAGACAACCTCAAAAACAACGGCTATAAGGGTTTTCGAGGTCGCTGAGCTCGAATTTGGCGTTAGTTTTGCTCTAGCTGCTGTTCTGAGGTCAGTAACAAAATATGAGTGATTTTTTATTTGTTAAAATTTTAACAAAAAAATCACCCACCCCAGGACGGCTCAGAGGTCCGACCGGGAACTTCTATATATGTATCGATAGCGCACAGTCAGGACATGTCATATGTACAGTATGGGTTGTCTAGGGTTTTCCCTTAGTAAATAGCAGCCGAAATTCGAACTTCGGTCATGAACGTTTTTGAGGCCACTTTTGGGTACCTTCACTTAAAGGTCTGCCATGAACGCATGGAGAGGGCCTAGGGGCTCAAACTCACAGGCTGTAATGTCGAGATGTGTGGATATCACCACGCAAAAAATTGGGTCTCTGCGACTTTCCTGTGAGTCAGGGTGGGGTGATTTTTTGTTAAAATTTCGGGTGATTTTTTTGTTAACCTTGCGATATCACCAAGTTTCCTCCGTACGCATAGGATAACGTGAGAGAATGAGTGCAGTCTCAACCCCCCCCCAGACCGGCAAAAAAACGTGTAGACCTCTCCGCACGAAGAAAAAAGAGTCAGCCCTCTCGGACAGAAGGGAAAAGGTGGAGACTTCTCCATCAACGATTTTTACGAAAAACTGGACATTTTAAGCAAACTAACAATTTTTAAAATTTTTCAAAAACCAAAAAAAATTGAATCGTCATTTTTACTTTCTTTTTAAATATATAGACTTTAAAATCCTCAATGTTCGCTTTGTTGAGATAAATCCTCTCAAATTTATGAAATATTTCAGGAACAGACCCCTGAAATTGGGGTAGCCCCCCCCCACTCAGAATCGGACCCATGTAAATTCTTTGAAAAAATTATAACACATTATCTGAAAAATTAATTTCTGATAATGCTCCATTCAATAGCTTTAAATTTACGCATACGCATTTTTTGTGCATAAATAAGTCTATATATTAAATTCTCAAAATTCCCTCCCCTTTCGTGCCGCAGAAGCAGAATTAGTATATACCAAAACCCTGTTCAACATCTGACATCGGACTGCTTCACCCTAATTCCTTAAGCCGCATGACATTATTCCACTCATATGACGGACCTACTTTTTTCTTTCTAACCAAATTTAACTTTTTGTTCACTATGAAAAGTGGTTCTTTTCCAAGAAATGCGTTACAAAGAACACAATTTTGGAACAAAAACTGGGCATCTGACACCACTTTTCAAGCCAAGCTGACGAGAAAAGCTGAACACCAACCCAAGTTAATCAAGTAAAATACTTCCAAAATCTAAACATCTTTAAAATCAAAATCTAAATCCGGCGAAGCCTGAAATCTGCAAAAATACAGGTTTGGTCGGTGGGGGGTAGGGGAAAGAAAAACATGAATTGGGAAGCAAGCCTCCAACTTCCACTTCGTTTGGATTTGGATCGGTTTGAGTATACCATTAGGTACCCAGGGTATCTTTTTACCGGGGGGGGGCGGGGGCGGCCCCCCCCCCGAAATCGCCCCCTCCCGGGATTTTTGCTTCCCCCCGGGATTTTTTGGGGGCTCAAATTTTTGCCAAAATAAGCTAATTTTCGGAGATTTTTTCGTAAAAATGGCTATTTTTAGCTCAAATCCTGGCATTTTTGAGAACTTTTTGCTTTTCTACGTGTAAAATACGCCAAAAACACCCAATTTTTAGCTCATTTTTGCAAAATATCTCCCGCCCCCGAAAATTTCACCCCCCCCGGGAAGCCCCCCCCGAAAACAAATCCCTAAAAAATACCCTAATGTACCGTGGGCAAATACCTATCCAATCGTATATTCAAACTTCACTTCTTATGTAAGTGGGGGGGAATCCAAAGTGGTCTAAAATCGCTAAAAATGCAGAAAAATAGCCTGTTTTCTACATATATATACTGCTATAACTATGCTAAAAAAGTGCTCAAAAATCGAGTTTGAGTACCATAATAGACAATTTTTGACAAAAATCGGAAAATTTTTGAAAATTTTGACCAAAAATCCTTAAAATTTGGCATTTTCTGGGCACGAAGCCCAAAAAAGTGGGGGTGGGGCCGAGTGGGGGGGGGGGAAGGGGTCGAGCGGGGGGAACCCAAAAAGTGGGGGGTGTGCCCCACCCCCCCCCCAGTAAAAAAAGCCCAGACCCCCCAACCCTCCCCCCAAAAATTTTTTCATTTTTTATGCCAAAAATCGCATTTTCTGCGATTTCTAATGATAAAAAAACATCTAACCATAAAGTAATTTTAACATTAGACAGTGGTTTTAAACTCAAAAACTTGATTGCCATTTGCCAACATGTTTCCAAGTCCAAAATAAGGTCAATATTGAGTCATAAGATCCATAATACAGTTAAAAACGTGTATTTCTTAGAGTTGGAAGTGGGTCGAAATTTCGTGACCCGCGGGTACCCGCGACCCACTGAGACTTTGGCGACCCACTTGACCCACTTCTTTAATTTGTACATTTCCGCATACTTAAGCACTCTATAGCACGCAACGAGCAAAATTAACCTTTTAAACATGAACATAGTGAAGTATATATTAAAAATTTCAAACAAAAATTTGACAAGTTCAAAGCTAACTCCATTAGATTTCGTCTTCGTTTTCGGTAGTTCTGAGCAAGCTATGCTATCGCATGTGTTGGGACCTAATAGATTTTAACCTGGGATTTAATAGACATATATATATATATAAACAATTTTATCATAAAAGCAATATTATATACAAGTAACAAAAATGCTCCGCACACAAGGGGATAATATTGTGTGTTGGGCCTACATATGTCTATCCTTTAAATTCCGGTTGAGAAAGGCATAAATCCGACACCGCAAAAGTTGCTCAGCTCACTTAGGGCTTTCATTTGATACCAAAATTGATTACTTTTGAAAAATTTTACTTTTGACCCAAAATCGCCTAAGTCCCCACCACAGCACTCTATAGCGACTTTGGGTACGCAGTTCTATGACAAAAGTTTGCTCAGCTCACTTAGGGCTTTCATTTGATACCAAATTTTACCACTTTTAAAAAATTTTATTTTTGACCCAAAATCGCCTAAGTCCCCACCCCACCCCACCACAGCACTCTACAGCCACTTTGGGTACGCAGTTCTATGACAAAAGTTGCTCAGCTCACTTAGGGCTTTCATTTGATACCAAATTTGACCACTTTTGAGAAACTATTTTTGACCATTTGACCCTCCCACCCGACTGACCCTTCAAACGGCAAAGTAGAACCAGCCCAGCAAAATAGGTACGTCGGACAGCAAAACGAATACCGGGAATGAGCTGGGAACACCAGAAAACCCCTATAGACAAAGTTTTGAGAGGCCAGGTAGAGCCTACTATGGACCTCCAGGAAGCGGTTTCTGACTTGACCCTCCAGACGCAAAGTAGAACCAGCCCAGCAATATAGACACGTCGGACGGCAAAACAGATACCGGGGATGAGCTGGGCACACCAGAAACCCCTAGACAAAGTTTTGAGAGGCCAGGTAGAGCCTACTATGGACCTCCAGGAAGCGGTTTCCGACTTGACCCTCCCGACGGCAAAGTAGAACCAGCCCAGCAATATAGATAAGTCGGACAGCAAAACGGATACAGGGAATGAGCTGGGCACACCAGAAAACCCCTATAGACAAAGTTTTGAGAGTCCAGGTAGAGCCTACTATGGACCTCCAGGAAGCGGTTTCCGACTTGACCCTCCCGAGTCCCGACTGCAAAGTGGAACCAGCCCAGCAAGATGGGTGGGTCTGACGGTAAAACTGACTGCGGGAATCGATTCTCCGTGCCAGAAAACCATTGTATGGAAGATTTGAGCTTTCAAAGTTAAATAGATAGAAATTTCGATTTTTCATTTTTCGCCATCTTTGACGGGCCACTGTGGTCGCTAGGGAAGTGATAGAGAAACGCAACCTGGACCGTTAGTTAGTTTAATATATGTAATTTCAGAATATAAAAAGAAATCAGCTCCAGCTCGTAACGTTCGACCTGAGCGACGACCACAAAAATGGTCACTTTTCGCTCTGAGCCGACTTTGCGGCGCCACTGCGGCGCTGTGGCGCAGCTGCGGCGCAAAAAAGTTGTGATTCTTAAATTCTTTAGAGGGTACTACTAGACCCCATAGCCCTTTAGGTTGGCCCACCGCTGCAGATCACGTGAAAGCGGCGAACATTATGTACAATACAACCATCAAATAGGAGAAACCGGAAAAAAACATCGCCGCCATAACCGGTCCGGGGCGCAACTTTTTAACGGTAAGTGATACGGGGCTGAAACTTCACAGACATACGTACTAAACTCGATGTGTTCTACAATTTGCGCATGAAATCTGCGCAGGAGCTGCGCAGGATTTTGCGCAGCTTCTGCGCAGTTTATTTTACACTGTCTCCAGCCACTTTTCACACATATTATAGGGGTCGCTGGCGCGACCCCTATGATAATGTATAAACACATTCAAAAGCGCCAAAAGTTAAAGAAAAATTAAAAATTTACCATACATTGTAAATTTTCTGGTGAAATTAGCCCAAAATGTAGCGAAAAATTTATGTGAACAAAAATAACCCGACCCGCTCTGACCCGCGGGTACCCGTGACCCACATTCAACTCTGGTATTTCTCATAATAATACACAGTTTAAGCCCAGTTGGGGGGGAGTGCACAGGTGTGTTGGGGGGGTAGGGGGGACCCCCCCAAAATGACAAATTTTCGCGACCCCCCCCAGGTTTGCAGATTTTTGCTACTCACCCCCAGATTTTTGGCCCATAAGTGGTCAAAAATGGCATAAAATCGAAAATTGGGGGGGGTCCCCCATAGGTGTAACGGAGATTTGGGGTGGGGGGCTCCCCCCCAACTTTTTTTGGGGGGCCCCCTCTGGAGACCCCCCAAACCCCCCAGGACCCCCCCACAACCCTCCCCCAAAAAATTTTTCAATTTTTATGCCAAAAATCGCATTTTCAGCCGTTTCTAATACCATTGAACATTCAACTATGAAGTGATTTTGACATTAGTCTAGACATGGTTTTTAAACTCGAAAACTTGATTGTCAACATGTTTCCAAGTCCAAAATAAGGTCAATAATGAGTCAGAAAGTTCGTAATACAGTTAAAAATGTGTATTCCTCGCAATAATAGACACCTTAAGCCAAAAATTTGGACATTTTTGAAAACTTTTGCAAAATTTACTCTAAAAATACCCAATTTTTGGCCGTTTTTCGCGCCTTCGGTGCGACTACCCCCCCCCCCAGTTGGGGGGGGAGACCCCCCCAAAATTTCTGGGGGGGTTGAAAAAATGGCTGGGGGGCTACCCCCCAACCCCCCCCCAACCTTACACCTATGGGGTCCCCCCACCCTCCGTGACGTCCCCCACCCCCCAAAAGTTTTGGGGAAGGGTTGAAACTTGAAAAAAGGCTTGGGGGCATAGGCGTAAGGTGGGGGGGGGTTGGGGGGGGAGCCCCCCCAAGCCTTTTTTCAACCCTCCCCCAAACTTTTTTGGGGGGGGGGACGTCCCCCCCCAACTGGGGGGGGTGTAGTCGCGCCGACGGCGCGAAAAATGGCCTAAAATTGGGTATTTTTAGGGTAAATCTTGAAAAAATTTTCAATAAGGTCCAAATTTTTGGCTTAAACTGTTTATTATTATGAGAAATACACGTTTTTAACTGTATTATGGATCTTATGACTCAATATTGTCCTTATAAAGACTTGGAAACATGTTGGCAATCAAGTTTTTGAGTTTAAAACCACTGTCTAATGTTAAAATTACTTTATGGTTAGATGTTTTTATCATTAGAAACGGCTGAAAATGCGATTTTTGGCATAAAAAATGAAAAACTTTTTTGGGGGAGGGTTGAGGGGGGGTCCTGGGGGGGTTGGGGGGTCGCCAGAGGGGGCCCCCCAGAAAATGTTGGGGGGAAGCATAGGTGTAAGGTGGGGGGGTTGGGGGGGGGGGTAGCCCCCCCAAGCCTTTTTTCAACCCTCCCCCAAACTTTTTTGGGGGGGACGTCCCCCCCCCCCCAACGGGGGGGGGGGGGGGTAGTCGCGCCGACGGCGCGAAAAATGGCCAAAAATTGGGTATTTTTAGGGTAAATTTTGCAAAAATTTCCAAAAATGTCGAAATTTGTGACTTAAACTGTTTATTATTATGAGAAATACACGTTTTTAACTGTATTATGGATCTTATGACTCAATATTCACCTTATTTTGGACTTGGAAACATGTTGGCAATCAAGTTTTTGAGTTTAAAACCACTGTCTAATGTTAAAATTACTTTATGGTTTGATGTTTTTCATCATTAGAAAGGGCTGAAAATGCGATTTTTGGCATAAAAAATGAAAAATTTTTTGGGGGGAGGGTTGGGGGGGGGGGGGGGGTTGGGCGGGGTCGCCAGAGGTGGGCCCCCCAGAAAATGTTGGGGGGGGGGGAGCCTCCCGCACCCCAAATCTCCGTTACACCTATGGGGGGGAGCCTCCCCCCACCCCAAATCTCCGTTACACCTATGCTTGGGGGCTACCCCCCCCAACCCCCCCCCCCACCTTACACCCATAGGTGTAATTGGGGGGGGGGGGGGGTAACCCACCCCCCGCCATTTTTCCAAACCCCCCCAGAAATTTTTGGGGGGCCCCGCCCCCCCCCCAACTTGGGGGGGGGGGGGAGTCGCGCCGACGGCGCGAAAATTGGCCAAAGTTTGGACATTTTTAGGGTAAATTTTGCAAAACTTTTCAAAAAAAGTCCAAATTTTTGGCTTAACGTGTTGGTGAACCAGGTTAGTTTGCCCCCTGTGAGACCCCCCCCCCCCACGGAGAGGCCAGACCCCCCTACCCGACCTCAACTACTCCCCCCCAAGCCGAGCTCAAACCCCTCTCCCCCCCCCCCTAAAATTGGGTCCAAACCAAATAAAAAATGCAAAATTTTTGAAAAAATTTTTAGCAAATTCTGAAAATTTTTGAAAAAAAACGAAATAATGGCTATAAATCACATATAAAGAGCTAAAGATGGTTATTTATAGCAATTAAAAGGTAATATACGCAATTATAAACCACAATCTGGGCTAATTTAGGCATATTTTAGCACTAATTTGTCAATTTTCAAGCCCTATTTTCGCATACGAAAACTATTGACTAAGACAGAAGCTTTTGAGTAAGTTTAATGAACAGTACATCGAAAAAGGAGCAGTTTTAGCTAAAAAACTTGGGTACAGTTTAGGGGGGTCCCCCTCCCCCAAATTTCGGATTTTGGTGGGGTCCCCCGAGCCAAATTTGGACCTTCTACTCCCCCCCCAACCCAAACAGGTGGTACACCTATATATGTATCGCGAGAAATACACGTTTATAAAGGTTTTATGGACTTCTAAACTCAATATTGACCTTATTCTGGACTCAGAAACATGTTGGCAATCAAGTAGTCGAGTTTAAAAACACTGTCTAATGTCAAACAAAATTACTTAATAATTTCATGTTCTTCGGCATTAGCAATGGCTGAAAATGCGATTTTTGGCATAAAAATTGAAAAAATTTTTGGGGAAGGTTTGGGGGGGTCGTGGGGAGGGCTTTGGGGGGTCTAAAAAGGGCCCCCCCACATCCCCGTTACACCTATGCTTACACCTATGCCTATCTATGACCCCAACCCCGTCTGTTGTCGAAACAATAAGCCTAGCAATAATGCCAATATTAATTTCATTATTGAATGGTTGAAATTTTATCATATTTGGACGCTCCATTATCTACTATAAAACCAGTATGGCCTCAGAAAAAACAAAATTCAAAAACAAAAAATTGTGGATTAGGTTGAGATTCGACCCGCCACTGCACCTAATCCTGAATTTTGCGCTGGAACCTGTCAATTTCAGGTGTGCGGTAGGCATCTCACCCAACTGACACTCCGTAAAGTTGGCGTCCCCCGCACTTTATTTATGGACTAAAATACATGGCATTACATCGCATTACAATATTTATGTAATCTTATTATATTTTATCTCGATTATATATTCATATTATTTATATTATAAAATATAAAACACATATGCATAAAACGTAAGTTTAAGGTGACACTGTATCACAAAACTCTTTTCATCGACTAGTAGTTATCTAGGCAAGTCAGAAGACTTGAGATCTTTGTAAAAGCAAAGTTCATGTGCAAATTTACAATGTAAGTAGCTGAATATTAAAACGTTGGCCAATGATGCCGAAACATTCCTGTATAATTCAAATGAGCAGGAAAATGCAAGAACTCGGACTTGTAGGATGTGTAATCTGTAGTGGTTATATTTTCTTTAATCAATATAATGTAGTGAATGTAGTTTTATAAATTAAAACAGGCACGCACAAATTGTTTACCACAGACGCGCAGACTCACGCTGTTCACTTGTATATTTCAAAAATTGAACGAGTCTGCGTCTGCTTTAGTATTGAAGTGCCCTTGGGTAGTACCAATTTTTTTCCAGTAGTTTTAGAGTAGGTCCAAAATAATGTGGATTTCACTTTTTGTGCCTTTGTATTTTATAGCTGTTACAGCCAAAACTGTGTAGCTATAAGCAAACTCATTTTTTGAATGTTTTGAAAAACGTCCTCACAAATAAATTCAGTCAGCTTTGTACTTTCTATCGGACCCTCATCAAGTTATCTGCCAAGTAATAATAACAATGAGCACATCTTAATAGCAGTCAGGTTGTCTATATAGTATATACTTTCATGTTCAGACAAAATAAAAATGATACCTAGCCTATTTCAGAACTCCGCTGTCGAGAAAGCGAGCAAACCTTGAGTTCGGATACTGCGAATTAAAATTAAAATAAATTAAAATTTTTTGTATATCACCGTTTTACAGTATGTAAATTGCATCACTCCCAATGATTCGTGAATGCCATTAGTTGGCTAATCTTTCAGTGCAGAAGTTCAGGAAGCTCACAAGTCTTCATCTACAAGTCATGAGCTCACGAGTTTCTGTGAGCACTGCAAATAGTACTTCAACTGGTTTCTTGGTAACGTGGCTTAAAATGCGGAAGAAACGTCGTTGTATCTGACTTGGAATATGGCCGAAAAGTCGGAATATCTTCCACCTTGCGGTCGCCTATACACCCACGGCTCAACTTAATATGTATGGATTAGTCGTTATGGTCAAAATATTGTCTTAATTCTTAATTGTATCTGTAGTGTAGTAGTCTTATGTAGTGTAATTATAATGCACACTGTACCACGCATGCGCATGCAGCTCAGATACACTTTACGATGCTCAATATATCTTGTATATATGTACTTAGACATATTTCTGCAATTCACCGTTTATTTGCTACCCACAACAAAACATGGTTATTTTTCCTTAAACATTTATTTATTTATTTCTAGCATCTCTTATTGCAGACGATGCAAACTGGGCATCCAGGGCGTCGAGATGGACTGTGACAGCAACAACATCCACCCATTCCTCGCATCGGAATACGAAGAGCATTATCGGCACGTTCTTTCTGCATCGCAGATTGCTGACGCGACTCAGTCGAATAAGCGCAATGCAACACGGCCAACAATGCGAACAGCAAAACACTAAAGGCGAAATACTTCATTCTGCTGAGACTTTTGGCGATGAAATGCTAAATAAATAAAAGTGTAAGTATTCTGGTCAGAACAAGTCTGCATGAACTCAAAGAGTTGTTAGCATGTAGGAAGTATGACAGCTTCCCGCGCGACCCTACTATGAGTGCAGGCAATGTCATGTTGTAAAGTTTCTGTGATGTTGCGGCTGAGTGTGACAGCCTTCAAGCAAGGTCAAGTGAAAGGTGGTGGAAGCAGACACATGCAGCAGGAGGAATTGGGGGGAGGGGTGGACTGGACAACCCGAAAAAAGCCAGATTTGGGGGAGGGGGTGAGCGGCCCCTCTGGGGGTAAGCTCCAGACGTGGAGGATTGAAACATCTAGCGAGCATATGTAATATATGGTGGGAACTAACTGGGAAACATTTTCCTGGTGTGCATCTTAGCTGTCTAGATTGGAGTTCAGCAAAACACAGTGCTGTTGTGGAATATTTCCTTGATGTCATTCAAAATTATGCAAAAGTGTGTGCTAACTTTATGCATATCAACCTAAATTACACTTGTGTGTACGGTCCAAGGCCGCACATAGCTAATTCACTTTTCTTCCAAATTTGGGCGCGCAATCATTCATTCCCAATTCTGGATTTTCTGGATTTCTATATACGTCGGGTGAGGTGAGCACCTGTTTTGGGGCATATTTCTGGGGTCACCCCCTTTTTTCCCATTATAAGGTTTGTTGTTCTTTTTGTGTTTTTTGCCAGTTTTGGTACTAAATTTGGTGCTTGCCTATAGTTTATGTTTTCTTTTGTGAAAAACTATTGGAGTTTATATGAAAATGTTTTTGTACTTTGAATTTTGATATTTTTTGTATTTCTGTCTAAAAAAGTTAGTCAACTTGTGACAAATTTTAGTTAGGGCTGTCGTCTCTCTCAAGTTGGTTAGCGAGTAGGTAGGGAATAGTCAGACATATTACACACTCATTCACGAACCTTTAATCTTTATTTGAATACAAATTATCTACAGAATTTCTAAATTCGACAAACTGGCGACCGTTACATTCTGAGTAAATTTGTCTGATTCTTCCCCCCGACTTACTCGCTACCTTAAAAAATTACGTGACGGCACTGCCCGACTTTTTTCCGAATTACCCACCGGGCAAGCACCTGAAAATTCTGATAGTTTTTTAAATCAACAATTTTTCCAAAATCGCCGGTCCACCAATTTGGGGGAAACTGAGCTGGAGGGTTCAAATCTCTCCCAAAATTTTGGGGGTGCGGGGACACCAGTACGAGTACCAGCAGGGGATGCGGCGAGACAGACTCTCCCCCAAAATTTTTCGAACATCCCCAAACTTCAGCAGACCTCCCCCAAAATTTTTCTCATCTCCCCCAAACTCTTGGGGGTTGCTGGGGATTTAGACAATGCTTTGGGGGTGCCTAGGTGTGCGTCGGTGACCAAATCCCCCCAAAATTCTTAGAACCTCCCCCAAAATCCTATGAATTCCCCCAAAATTTCCAGAACCCCCCTCAAAATTCTCAGACTCTCCCCCAAAATTCATCAAATTCCCCCCAGAATTTTTTAAATAATCCATCTCATTTCAGTTTGCAGATTCCTCAATCTGCACCTCCCCAAGTTATAATTTCGTCTCCTCCCCCAAATTCCGACTCTGATCAATTGCAGGAGGAACTCCCCCACCCTCAAAATCAAGATCTCTCTCAACCAGAAAATTCGAAATATCGACCCCCCCCCCAAAATTCAGTTCCCTCACCCATAATTTTTCGGGGGGTGTCCGCCCTCCTACCCCCCCCTCGCACCAGACGCAATTTTACTGCTGGAGAAATTTTTCCCGCAGGGAAAACCTCCAGCAGTAATATTAATTTTTCTGGGGCTCTACAAAATACGTGGGGGGGACCCACTGAGCTACACCTATCAAATTTGCACCCCTCCCAACCCACAAGGGCTATCCCTCCTCAAAATTTGGATCAGAATTATACACAGAGCCAGAGGGAGACCCGGGTAAAAACGCTTGGGGGGCCAGTTTCAGCACCCTCACAAATTATTCCCCAACCTGTAGAAAAACCCACTGTCGAGTACCTCGAAGAATCCTGCAGAAAGTTCGAGAAGGCTAAAGAAACTTCGAGAACATTCTTTATAACTCTAGACTTTTCTGTACTTTTGAAGAACTTTCTCGAAGCTTCTAGAACATTCTGCTATTACTATATAAACAAGTGAATTTTACACTTGTTCTTCGTTGTGTTTCATTACTGTTCTCTTGTCCATGTTGACTACGCCATTACTGCTTTACGTTTACTTTACTTTATTCAATACGTTATTTTACTGTTTATTTTACTTTCATTCAGTAAACGTTACCTTTACTTATTTCCTGCTTATTCTATATATACGCTATTCTCTAAGGCCTACGCCACTGGGAATACAACAGAGATTATTCTGGCGCACTGGGTAGGATCCTGTCAATACTACGACGAAGGCTCAAGTCGATTTCTGACTTACGTTTTCCGGATTGATCAGGATACAACATGGCGGATACAGCGAAGATGCTGGAACTGATGCAGCAGATGATGCAACAATTGCAGCAGCAGCGAAAGGAAGACCAGGAGCGATTTGAACGCCTGCTCCGTCAGACTGCAGGCCAGCAATTCGCTCCAGTGTCGGCCTCTGTGACTGCTGCTCCTCCGAGCTTCTCTCCTTTCGACGCATCAATAGAGTTATGGACCGATTGCTACGCAAGGTTCTGTACCTTTGTTGGTGCCCATTCAATACCGGAGGATAAGAAAGCTCAGATTTTTCTTACGAATCAGTCATCATCTGTTTACAAGCTGTTGGCAAACTTGGCTGCGCAGCAAACGCCGCCCAAGGATGTCAACGCCTTGTCCCTTGATGAAATCGTTTCGTTCATGAAGGACCAGTACGATCCGAAAAGGTTCATCGTCCGTGAACGATTCAAATTTTGGAGCGACATGCAAAGAAAATCTAGCGATCCATGAGTTGGCAGCCCGTATACGTCAGGATGCTGCCACCTGCGACTTCCCCTCAATCAAGGATCCTCAGGATGAGGCACTGCGCACTCGCTTCATTTGTTCTGTCAACAATGAAGCCGTCCTGAAGGCCTTATTCAAGGTGAAGGATGACGAGTTGGATTTCGCTAAGGCTATCCAAATTGCTGTAGAAACTGAGGACGCCGCTAAAGTAGCCAAGGAGACCGTACACGGCTCTAAGCCCAAACCGGTCTACAAGGTGAAGCAGACGTCCTCAAGCGCGGCAACGAGGAAGAAACCGAAGAGTGATTCGGAACGTCCTGCAATCAGGTGCTATCGATGTGGCAAACCGGATCACAAGGCAAATGACTGTCGCTACAAAAGCGCTACATGCAATTATTGCAACATCAAGGGGCACTTGGAAGCGGTGTGCCGAAAGAAGCTGAAGACGAAGGATGAACCAAGAAGCAACGTTAAAAGAATCAACGTTGTCAATGCGGTTTCTGTCCATCAGGAAGCAGTCCCGAAGCTGGAAGTGCCTGTCGAGATTCAGGGTCAGCGTTGTGTCATGGAAATTGACACAGCAACGACAGGAAACTTCATTACTACACAGTGCTGGGACAATCTCGGACAGCCTACCTTGGATCCTCCTACAGCCCGATATGAATCGGCTAGCAAACATGACCTTCCAGTGAAGGGTACCTTCATGGGCAAGACACGGATGCCAGGAGAACGGGATCAACACGACATCTGTTATACAGTTACGGATGTCCCAGATCTGAACCTCCTGGGCCGTACTGCTACTAAACAGATGGGAATTTCGGTGGATCAGCTCCTGGAATCTGCCCAACATTGCAACGCCGTGTTTAGTCACCTGAAACCGGATGAGAATTTGCGTAACAGGTGCCGGCAAATCTGCAATGAATTTCCTGATCTGTGGAAGCAGGAACTTGGGTGCCTTAAAGATTACGAATTAGAGGTAGAATTTAAGCGCCAATCCCGTCCAATTTTCTGCAAAGCAAGACCCGTGCCCGTTGCCATCAGAGAAGACTTGGAACGAGCATACGAAGATGGTATTGCTAGAGGGACTTGGCAGCTCACCCAATTCAATGATTATGGCACGCCAGTGGTTCCTGTCAAGAAGGCATTGCTCCCAGGCCAGAAGAAGCCAAAGATCAGAGTGTGTGGCGATTATTCAGTAACCGTCAACAAGCAGCTCAAGGAGCATCGACACCCGCTGCCTCTCCCAGAGATCTAATGCGGAAACTGGGAGGCGGTTATGGGTTTACGAAGATTGATTTGGCTGATGCCTACAATCAGATTAAATTGGGTCCAAGAAGTCAAAGAAGGCTTGCCCTCAGCACCTATAAGGGGGTATTGCTACAGAAGAGGCTCCCGTTCGGCATTAAATCGGCACCTGGCTATTTCCAGCAAGTCATGGATCAACTCACTCAGGATTTACCAGGCGTAGCAGTGTACCTGGATGATCTCCTGGTCAGTGGGAAGGATGCGGAAGATCACATTAAGAATTTGCGAAATCTTCTTCAACGCTTTAATGATAAAGGTCTCCGCTGTCGTCTGGAAAAATGAAACTTCGCCGAACCTTACGTTGAGTACCTTGGGCATATTCTTTCTACAGAAGGCGTCGCCAAAGGACCAAAGGTGAATGACCTGTTGAATATGCCTCCGCCAACGGATGTTTCCAGCCTCAAATCATTTCTGGGATCTGTTCAGTTCTATGCTAAATTCCTGCCAACAGATTTCGCTACCACTGCCGAACCACTGTATCGTCTAACCAAAAAGAATACATCCTGGCGATGGGAAAAGGAGCATCAAACCGCGTTCAGCCGTTTGAAGGAATTGTTATCTTCAGAGAACGTCTTAGTTCATTTTGATGAGAAGCTGCCAGTTGGAATTTCTTGTGATGCCTTAAACGTTGGAATTGGAGCTGTTTTGTTTCATCGCTACCCTGATGGCAGCGAGCGTCCAATTTGCAACGTCTCGAAGGTACTAACTGCGACGCAGAGAAATTATAGTCAAATACAAAAGGAAGCATTGGCAATCATTTTTGGCCTAAAGAAATTCTACCAGTACATTTATGGAAGAAAATTTATACTGGTTACTGATCATCGGCCACTGATTGCGATGTTTGGTCCAGGCAAAGCAACTCCTGCTTTAGCAGCCAACCGATTAGCTCGTTGGGCTTTGATGCTTAGTCAATTTGACTATGACATTGAGTATCGCAAAACCACCAATCATGCGAATGCCGATGTGGTGATTCCCTTTGGTCACATAAAGTTTGCAGCATTATTACTCATTCATTACTTGGAGTTAAGAAACCATTTTTATATCAAAATGTAGCTTGACATTTTCTCGTTTTAATGCATGCCACGAAACTAATGTTGCTTTTATAAAATATTTTTAACACATTTTAGAAGACGTATAATTTTCCAGAATTTTTGCAGACTGGAGTAAATTTTTTCGCGAGACATCGGTTATATCATTCGATACCTCCATCAAATAGCTGGGGACGATTTTTTATTTATTGTGAAATCGCTCTTCGTTACAGAGAAATAAGCTGAAATGTGTGCGTAACCTGTATTTTGCCTACTTTTTCCAAATTTGTCAAGCGATTACTTTAGCTAGAAAGCAGTAATCGGGGCAACTAAAAAATCGTCCCTGGCTATATTTGTGCAGAACACATTTGTTCAGTAGCAGCCCTCCAGCTTGCATGGTGAATGCTCCACAATCTTTGGAAAAAATTGGACGTGTTTTTGCAAAAACTACATTTTTTATGATAGCAGCCTACAGGATAGCAGTTGGAAGGCGATCATGCGTCGGATAATTTGTCCCTGTGAGACCTTCAGATCGACACCCTTAGTTTGATTTTACGGCTTGCGTAGTTCAAGAAATGTTGGATTATTTGATTTCTGCAAAAATGACAAGTTTTCGACGCAAAACCAAGAAAATCAGCTATATCTCACTTTAGAGAAAAGCTAGAAACTTACTTTAAAGAACAAAAATGTGGAGCTCAATGAGATCTTTCGAATGAATATAGTCATAGCTGTATAGCTGCTGCCAAACGTTCAGAAATTGGGAAAAACCACTCTGACCGGAAATCTCAAATTTTTGAATCAGGATTGCGCGGAGGGTGTTAGAACGCTAAAAGAACTTATTTCGGAAAGTTTCATCAAATTTCATCATGCTTTACGCCGCCAAAAAACAATATGTGCCCAAAAGGAATCACCACCTTAAGCCGTCTACCCGCACGAGAAGATTCACAGTTTGACGGGGAGGAAGGTGACGATGACGCACAGATGGTCTGCGCTATCGAGGAAATCAGCAATCAGATCTCGACGACCGATCGCAATGTCCTAGCTCGCGAGTAGGCCAGAGATCCTGTGATATCATTGGTCATTCGCTTTACTCGTGAAGGTTGGCCACCAAAGAAAACTGATGAAGAGACTGAAGTTCAGCGTTTCCGGCAACTGGCAGATTCATTGTCTATTGTTAACGGTTGTCTCCTGCATGGCTGCCGAGTTGTGATTCCTTCCAGTTTACGTCCCAAGGTCCTGGCACAGCTACATCTTGGACATTTTGGAATGCAGCGAATGAAACAACTGGCCAGAACCGCCGTATACTGGCCAAGCATCGACGACGACATAGAGGCTACGTGTCGCCACTGCATAGCTTGTGGAGAGCACCAAAACAAGCCGTCCAAGCCGGCAGTTCATCCTTGGATGCTCCCCGAGAAGCCATGGAGTCGATTGCATCTGGACTATGCCATTAACTTCCTGGGTTCAAATTGGCTGGTTCCGATCGACGCCTACCCGAATTCTCCGTGCATTCATCCAACACAAGCAGTTACTGCCAAAGCTACGACTGAACTGCTAGAACAGGATTTTGCACACTTCGGGTACCGCATACACTGGTAACAGACAATGTTTCTGCATTTACGTCTGAGGAATTCCAGTCTTGGTGCAGAGAAAGGGGCATCACACACCTTACGGGTGCTCCTTACCATCCAAGTACGAATGGAGCTGCTGAACGGCTTGTACAGACTTTCAAGCAAGCGCTAAGGAAGTCAAGCCTATCTCCTAAGAGAGCACTACAGGAGTTCTTGATGCAGTACCGTCGAACACCAAATTCGACAGGTTACTCTCCAAGCGAGCTACTCAACTCAAGGCAGATTCGTACTAAGATTGATACCTTGCTCCCATCTCCCGCTCACACAGCACAAGGGAAACAAGCCAAAGAAGCTACTAAATCCCAACAACAGGAAATGGTTGCGAAGCTGGCTCCATCCTACGACGTTCGTGATCCGGTCTACGCACTATACTTCGGACCCCGACGAGACAAAGAGCCACGCTGGGTTCCTGCATTTGTTACCAAACGAAGAGGAACGCGAACGGTTGATGTGCGAGTCTATCCTAAAGGACCGGTTTGGCGTCGACATGTGGAACAACTGCAACCACGACACGTCTCACCAGATGATACAGAACCGGGAGAAGACATCTTTGTCTCCAACCGTTCTACGTTTCTTACACCGTCAAAATTCTCGGATGGATCAAGTCCTACCACAGAGTCTGAGATGAAGGTTCCAGCAGCTACGATGGAACCGGATGTTCAATTGCCTCGTCGATCCAAGCGGTCAACAAAAGGAAAGGCTCCGCCCCGCTACTCGCCTTCACGGTGAAGTTCAGGCTTGGTGGGGAGGTGTCGAGTACCTCGAAGAATCCTGCAGAAAGTTCGAGAAGGCTAAAGAAACTTCGAGAACATTCTTTATAACTCTAGACTTTTCTGTACTTTTGAAGAACTTTCTCGAAGCTTCTAGAACATTCTGCTATTACTATATAAACAAGTGAATTTTACACTTGTTCTTCTTCGTTGTGTTTCATTACTGTTTTCTTGTCCATGTTGACTACGCCATTACTGCTTTACGTTTACTTTACTTTATTCAATACGTTATTTTACTGTTTATTTTACTTTCATTCAGTAAACGTTACCTTTACTTATTTCCTGCTTATTCTATATATACGCTATTATCTAAGGCCTACGCCACTGGGAATACAACACCCACCACCCCCCAACATTCAGAAAACTCAAACTTTCGACGCGATTTTAACAATTTTATTTCTCCCCGGTTTGACGCTGCCAAGGCGGCTCAAGAAGTAGTTTCTGCCTTGTTGGGTTCGGGGGAAGCCCCCCTAAATCATCTGTCCCCCCTTCAAATACGTACTCCCAACCAAAAATGTCTCAAAATTCGTCTAACACTTGCAATACAGTGGGTTTTTCTTCTGATCAATCAGGTGGGAGGGCGCCCCCCCAAAACCATGGGGTTTTTCAATCTGCCCAAATCCAGGCTACAGGTAGCCAACCCCCCCTTAATTCGGGTGATTCCGAAGCAGGATCTGTGTATGATTCTGCCTACAGTCAAAATTCTGTGGTTATGGTCCGAACTGGAGGGGACCCTATACCCCCCTTTCTACGCATTTACCCCAACCCGTCTATTCTGGGGAAAATTTTCAAATTTTTCAAAATTCTCAAAATACGTACGTAAACGGGTCAACAACTCAGATGTCCCGGCCTTCACACATTGGTGGGATCACCTTTCCCCGGGACCAGTACGGAAATTTGTTACCAAATCAACAGACCGCCCCTTCCTACGTTCAAATTCAAAAAACCCCAATTTGTCATGGGGGCCCCTCGGCTCCACCTTTGTATCATACCCAGCCTCCTCCGCCTCCACCTTTACAAGTCCCCCCTCCTTCTTCCCAAAATCCACCATTGGCCTCCCCAGAAAAATCGGCTAACCAAAATTTTTTGAATCAAGGGGATCCACGCTATTACCCTGTCCATCCGGGATCCTACGGCCAACATTTATATGAGGGAATTCAAATTGCAGCCCCAGAACTTCATATGCAACAACTGCCCCAACTACGCTACCAACCCCCAACCTCACAATACCCTGAGGGCCAATATCTCATACGTACCCCAGCAAATTTTAACTACGACCAACTAGAACAACAAGTTTTCGAAAACCCGGTAATTCGTGAGTTGGATAACAATTATTTGTGGGAAGGGCCGCATCAAAATTTACCCCCACTACAGGTCCCTCCAATTATACCTCAGCGAGCCCCAAACAACCCTTACTACAAGGCGGAGATGGTGGCCTCGCATGCTTGTGCGGCTGATTATGTCACAGAAAACCGTCTTTCAGGACCGACTGAAGTTCCGCGGCAGCAAGAGCATCGCACACCCGAGGGGAGGTAAAGGTGTAGCGTTGGCTCCTACTGGGGACGCCCCTTCTTCGGGAGGTTCGCCCTCAGTACAGCAAGATTTTGTCGCGGGCCCTCCTTCGGCGCCTGCCCAGCCGTATCAGGCCTGTGAACAGTCACCACCTCCCCCTCCACCTTTTCAACCAAATTTAAATTCACCTCCTCTTTCAAAATTTTCTGGGTCACCTTCATCTGTGGGTGCCCATTCAAATTATTCAGTTAATAATGTGGGTAAAAAACCGGGAATCCCTAAAAGTCCGCGACACCCAACCCCAAATACAATGGAAGCTACTGATATTTCAGTTCCAAAATTTGACATGGGTCTTTTTCGTTACTACCTAGAAGTTTTACGGGATGTCCCTCTGTATGACCCAAAATACGCATATTTTGAAGATTGGTTGCCCCAATTCGAATCAGCAGTGGCAGTTCATGCAGTTCCTCAGGACCAGTGGGGGCGCCTCCTTTGGAATAAATTAACGGGAAAAGCCCAAATTTTCGCTTCTCGCTGTGGCCCACAGGTCGTGGAGTCCTATCCAGGATTTCATGATGCCAATTTATTACGTTGAAGAGGGGACCGACAAGAAAAACCAGTCCTCAAGAAATTCAGAAACCGTCTAACCTTGAGGTTGCAGCCTCCGGGGCTTTCGCGAACTGCAGGAGCGGCCCTCCAGAAGCCCTGAAAAAGTGGGATGCAGACAAACAGAAAACGTCCCCTTGCAAATACTGTAAAAAACGCGGTCACGCACCGGAAAATTGTTGGGAACGCTACCCCTCAAAGGCTCCCCCAAATTATAAAAACCGTCCCCTACCTGAGAGGGTTGATCACGTGGCCCATTCATCAAATACGTACCCTGTTCAATATTCTGTCACAGTATGTCACAGTATGTCCCCCCACCTTCCAATTTGACCCCAGTACAATTTTCTGCTCCTGCTCCGGCCCTCCCACCCCCATCAAACTTGGGAACTCAAGTGGCTATATCGGAGGACAAAATTCTCAGCCAAGGCCAATTACAGCTCCGGCCACTACAACCCCGGCCCCATACCAACGTACAGTACATATGCAAAATGCAGGTGTTCCGGAACTCTCTCAAAATTTTGTACGAGCCTCGGATTCGTTGGTTTCAGCTCCTGCTGCACCTTCTTCTCCTAGGAGGGCGCCTCCGGCTTCACATGGAGTTACTACCGAGCAGGTTGATCAAATTCTGACTCAATTTCAAGTCGGGGTGGTTTCTGATGTGGCTGGTGGCGAAGCTTCAAAAGGGGGTGGTGGACCCAACCGTATTTGGCTCCGATCCGCCTGAGTCAGTTGGTTCATCAAATTTTCAACATTTTGAGTTAACTATGATAGAGGCCCAATTTCCAAATATTTTTTCAAAACTGGTTCATAATTTTACTACCTTGTGGGCAATACAAAGGGATACTTTTGATTTTATGCAACAATATTATCATGTTCTCTTAAATCAAATGCAGCAAATGTCAACTTTACTGAAGTGCCTCTGTCCAAATCAGTCGGAATACAACTCTATTTCGTTTGTCGAAAAACAATCACCTCCCTCATGGACCGCGGAGTTTTCTCCCATACTCGGGGGTGCGGCTGCCCCTTGCTGTCACCGGCCCGAATATGTTTCTGTAGGGACAGAAACTGAGGAACCCGTCAGTCCAATGGCACCGCAGGAGCCAGAAAAACCACAACTAGGGGATTTGACATCAGATGCAGTAACGCCCACCGAAATTGAATCCGAACCAGTACCGGTAGCAGCAGATAGTATCCCAGCCATAGTCGTCACCTCTGGGGAGACTAACATTTTGGCTATTATTGATTCTGGAGCAACAATATCCATTATCAGTCCCCGGACAGTTAAGAGAATATTGAAGGGGGGCGCCAATGTTCGATTTCAGAAACCGGATCCCATCACCGCAGTGGCATCTAACGACACGCCGTTAAAACTTTCTGCTAAAGTTTTTATAATTTTCACGGTGGGGCGTAAAGAATATGGGTGGTCTTTTCATATGGTTCCTGAATTTTCTCGTGAAATCTTAATAGGAACCGATTTCATGAAACGTTTTCACTGGGATTTGTTATTCTCTACTAATGAAGTAAACATGCAAGGAATACACCACCCATTATTGTCATCAGCCGAAATTCGCTCGGAATTCATAGCAAATTTTTGTGCCGATGCGCCTGCGGTGATGTATACAAATGTGGGGATACTTCCATCCTTGGGGGTTCGGCCCCCATCTCCCTTGCTGTCCGGGGTCCGACAAGAATGCCTGCATCTTGAAATTTCAAAAGAGGGGGTAGACACCCCTCCATTAACTCCTACAACTCATAGTCATTTAGTCTAACCCTCCCTGTCCCAAGTTAATTTTCGAAAGAGGGGGAAAACCCCGATGATTAGTATGTCGTTTGCTTGGCCCGGTTAATTTATTGAAAGTCCTTATTCAAAATATTTTTTTGAAAATTCTTTAAAGCGTTTTCTTTATAGTTTGATTCAAATTTATAGGATTTATTTTTCAATTCGATTTAAATAATCTTCTTTAAAAATTCTAAAATGTAGTCTCTCGTACTTATGTACGTACACATATCTCCGGTATTTCTATATTTTGTATTTTATATCCCTAGTACTATTGCCTCTTATTAGTTTTAGGTTTATAGGTTTCGCTACACATTTGAAACCGGCACTTTATATTTTCAACTTCACACTTTCACTGTAGACGTTTTATATTCATTTCTTGCACAGCTGCCTGGTAGCAGTTTCACATCTCACGTGCAAAAATTTCACTTTTGATTTAATTTCAGTTACAAACTTCCTCCGCCATTGATCCAGTTGTTTCCAGCGGGTTGGCGGGTGACAATGGACCGTCTTCCGGAGTCAGGAACTTCATGAATCCCACCCGGATTAACATAAGTTTTCTGAATGCATTGGTAAGAATTTTTAAATTGCTAAGATGCTTGGCTGGGGCGCGCTGGGCCGGTTGCAAACGGCCCGACGCGTTTTATGACCGGGCAGGGGTAAAATTTGTTACTTCAATGGGATATATTTTTTTATCTCTGCTGGGGGGTTCTCAAAAGTATGAGTTTATTTTCATGTCTGCTTTCTAAGAAGTGTTCCCTTGGACCGACCATTGCGCGCAGGTCGGTTCTAGCCAAATTAATCTTTTTGAACGGAAAGAATTTGCATGGTAATCCAACAGTTGAATGCTGTGGTGGGAACACATGGATGTTTATTGTTAGCAATTCTTTGTTCTCTAAAAAGTTTTAAAATTCTGTGCCGAGGTCGGCACAGCCAAAAATAAAACTGAACCAGGGTGGCTACAATTTTGTGTGCAGGAAGCCCTATCCATGCCCTTTTCAAAAATTGTAATGTGAACAAGTTTGGTCCAGGAAATCTTGACCTAGGCAGTTTTTTCACTTTTATCTGGCATTCTGTTCACATGGTTTTACTGTGCCGACCTCGGCACAAACACTCAATGTTCACTCCGTTCACCGGTCTGCAGGCATGTGCTGCGATTAGGCATGTTGTGTTCGTACGCCTGTATTAACGCTGTTTTGATTATTCTCTAGTTTTAACCTAAAATTTTACTAATTTTGTGACTAATTATTTTTGTTTTATGTTTTAGGTTCTTACTCTCTTGGCTTCCCGGTACCGATAAAGCCCCTGATTAGCGGTATATGTTCTGTTTTTGCATTGTTTGAACGGTGGGGGTTGAAAAATTTTCTGTTTTGTTTTCTAAAAACTTTTGGTAATTTAAAAATATTTTTGCTTGCCTGGGAGGAAATTATGTTTTCTAATACGGATTATGACGCATTGCTTGGGGGAACATGTTTCCAACTTTTTGTTTCTAATTCATTTTATTGTTGGCTGTGATGCCTCCTTTTCCTTTTAGTACCCTAAAACAAGAATTAATTTATTTAATTTCAAATCAGCTTTCCTAGAGTTTTTATGTCGTTCTATAAATTCTGGATAAAAGTAAAATTTCTTGAAACGCTCCATTTTATTAAAAGGGTACTTGTATGTTTAAAATTTTCACTTATAATTTCTTTGTAGCACATGTAACAGTTTGCATTGACATTTCTTGAATACCAATTTCATTATAACTTTCTTTCATGATCAAATTTTCTTTATCTTTGATGTAATAGACCAAAATCATTACTTGTCTTTATTGGACAAAAGTTTATTGCTTCTTTTCACTTACTTGCATTGCAATTTTAAACAAATTTTCAGTAAAGTATACCTTTTGGAATTTCTTTTTATCAGGGTGGAGTTTCATATTTTGTATTTTTTATCTTTTAATATTTTTATTCTTTGTAGGCAATAGTTCTGGGGTATATATGTAATACACTATTTTCTATTGGCGGGTCCGTGGTTGCTCGCCGCCTGCGCTTCCCCCGCAGGGGAGGTAACGGTGGGCGGTCAACCCCGGATCGGCTCTTTTGATTCAAAAACTTTAGTATTATTTTCCGTTTTCTTTGATTTGGCGTCTCCTGCGGTGCCTGCGTTTCCCACGCAGGGGAGATAACGGTTCCGTCGGTTTCTGCCTACACTCTCTAAATTAATCGGGCCTCATATATATGTATTGCGGGCTTTTGCCCAACTATTTTTGTTTGCTATTGTTAGGCATCATGCCTATATGCTTATCCGTATATATACATGCCGTATGTTATCCTTATTTGTTTGTTCTGTAATATACTTACTGTCCCTTCCCTCCCCCTGTCCCTTCTGACGGCGAGTGTTCCCCTGTTCTATTGCTTTGTTTGTTTGGTCTTGTAATCCCCTGTTGTGGTACGGGTTGGCCCCTATGGATTCCATCTGGTGATTGATTGGGCCTGGTTTGATGGTTTGAAGGCTGGCGGCATGGGTCTTGGAATGAGCGGGCGCTTGATGCCGAGGGGCATCCGCCCAGAGATCCGGTGATCTGGTATGGGATTTCTCCCGAAGTGATTGGTACTCGAAATTTTCCCGCAGCCTGGAGTATTATAGCCTATTACTTGAACTATTTTAAGTCAGTATTGTGATTTTGTTGTGAAAACCCGGTTGTCTGTCCCCCTACCTCGTCCGTCGCCTTCCCCCTTTCCTCTTTCTTAACTGTTATTTTACTGTCTTTATCTTCATTGTACTCTACAGACTTAGCTCCAATCATGGTTGGGGGAGGGGGTCTATATTTGGTCACTGTTGTGGGCTTTCTCTCCTGACTTAAAAGTCTTTTCATTAAATTTTCTCCTATTCTTAATATTTCTGAGAGATTTTTCTTATGGGTTCCCTCTAGCTCAGCTTGGCTGTTCTATCTTTGTGTATGTTGTTTTATTCTCCTAATCTTTTCGGGTCTTTTCTGTCTTTTAATTCGGTGTTTTTTTCACTTTTCTTTTCTAATACTGTCACGAGTTTACTCTAATCTTTCAAAACTTTTCTACTTTTGCATACTACCATATTGTTGCCTTATTTTTTGCCATGTCCATTATTGAGCAGTTATGCCAATTTGCTTTATGTTTATGCTTTAAATTTTTGCATTTATACAGATTCTATACTCAATGTATATGTCTTGGGGTTGGCAGGTGCTCAGGGAGAGACCCTTCCTGAGGATGAAATACTCTCTTTCGCTTTATTTTGCTCTTTCGAGCACTGAAAATTCGTCTTTCCCTGAGACTCTCTGCCTTCCCCCTATGATCCTTGGCTTTATATATATTTTTGAATTTTTATTTTTCCACCTATCGTAACCAAATATACACTTTCTTATGTCAAATTTCTCTTGTATTTTTTTTCGAGCGCTTTAGTTGGCATTTTCGATGTTATATCATTTCTACAGTTCATATTATCATAACTTCATGTCTTCAGATTATTCTTTTTTTT